>CAVNZG010001317.1:0-26023 GCA_963693315.1 Diogma glabrata
TATTATAAAGCAGGAAATTTTGTTCACATTTTTGGACATAACTCAAAAACTGCGCTTTTGAAAATTACAAAAAAATTATTTTGGACTAGAAAAAAATTAACCTTTCATATGACTCGACACGGTCAAAAATAATTTTTTTCAACATTTCCACTCTCAACCCCCTCAAAATTACATTTGAAATGATGAGTCGACCGCTATAGTTTTCGTTCAATCTTTACAAAATTGCCCATAAGCATGAATTTTTTCAATTTTAGGTAGATTTCATATAAAAATCTACCTATTGCAATGACCGTTATCTCGGAATTTCGGAAAAATTTTGATGCCAAACGACTATATATGTGAAGCGGAGACGGAAAAACAAAAAAAAATAAATTATATATATATATATATATATATATATATATATATATATATATATATATATATATATATATATATATATATATATATATATATATATATATATATATATATATATATATATATATATATATATATATATATATATATATATATATATATATATATATATATATATATATATATCTGTAGGTGGGAGGTAAACTACACCAAGTCCATTTTTTTCAAAATACGTTTTTTTATACTGTTAGAATCAGGATTTTTTTTTCTACCAAAAGGTTAATAGCACTGAGTCCTAACTAGTGTAGTTTTTGAGATAGAACAATTTTAAATAGTCCAAGTCCATAGTAAATAGTCCATTTTCAAACAGTTTTTTGGCTTTCCTGTAAAATTTTAAAAATGTGACTTGGTGTAGTTTACCTCCCACCTACAGATATATATATATATATATATATATATATATATATATATATATATATATATATATAACGATAAGAGGTATAACGGAATTTAGCGGCACTCTCACGGTCGCATTTTTCGACCTAGACCAAAAATTTTTTCTGAGCGTGTTGCGGCAAACAATCTCTTGGATAAGTTCGACAACTGGCCATATCTGGGTACAGGTTAAGAGTCTAGAGCCTTAAAACTGTCAAAAACAAAGCGTTATAACGGCCGTTTGGGGCAAAATATGTAAACAAAATTTATAAATATTAAATATTTGAACATATTTCTATCATTTTTTAAAAAACCAAACATCTGCAATAAAAGGCGCTATCTGCAGTAAACTGCGTGAAGTACAACGGCGTTTAGTGGCACTCTAACGGTCGCATTTTTTCACTTACGCTAAAAATATTTTCTGGGTATGTTGCGGCAAACAGTCTCCTAAATATGTTTGACAATTGGCAATATCGGGGTACAGGTTAAGAACCTAGAGCTCAAAAGCTGTATAAAATAATGTTTATTTTTAAAGTTTGTTTAATACTTCTGTTTTTAATTGGTGTTTTTATGAAGTAATCTGATAAATCCGATTCTACTTGCACACATAACTATTTGATCTCGAAATCTACCTATTTCTAGCGGATATACTTGCCGCTCGGACTTTTTTTTCTTGGTTAATGTTTGGAGTTAAGGGAAGGGGACAGGAAAAAACACTCGTTTTTGGCAATAGGTGTTTGATTTGACTGAAATAACTGAAAATACAACAACAATTGCATATAATTTTTCAGTGGTTTCACTAAGCAGTCGAAAAATCAAAGAAATTTCTTTTTTTAAATATTTTGATCTTTTTCGATTTTTCTAAGCCAAACTCGATTTTTTTTTTGAATAAAAAGTGTTGTGCTATAGGGTTTAGACTATGTGTCACAACAATACATAAATACCTTTTAAGACGTAGGTCCAGACCTAGGTCCCACAACAACTTGCGTTCTAAGGTATTGATGAACGCTTTCTTTAAACCCCTGCGGATTGAAGCCACCTGAGAATATGGATTCCGGCAAACTATTCCATTTGTATGCAGTTCGGATAAAAAAGTCTTTCTGCGATCTTCCAGTATGACAGCGAGGGATCTCGACCGTTTGGCTGGTTGCGGTAGACGATTGCCCAGGTGGAACGGAGGTAAGAATAAGTTTGAGGCGTGATGCTGCTGATTTCATCTGAGCACTGTTGATGACGATATTTGTAGAAAACAACGAGGTCAGCAACAGTGCGACGATGTTGTAGGGAATCAAGTCATGTCAATGTCAATGTCAAAGCTCGATCACCCACAATTCGCATAGCCCGCTTTTGAACAGAGTTCAAGAGAGTCAAAATGGAAACAGAAGCAGCACCCCAAACTTGGCAACAGTACTCCATAAAGGGACGAATATAGGACTTATAAACATGAAGCGGTCTGCTCTGGTGTCAATAGGAATTCCTGGTAAACTGGTATCACTATGCAAAATCACAGTACAGAACTCTCAATGCTGTGTACGAGTAGAGAACGAAATATCAAAGTTTTTTAAAGTCGACTCCGGCTTAAGACAAGGTGATGCTATCTCTCCTATACTTTTTAATTTAGCCTTGGAATATGTGTGCCGTCAAAAGAAACTACCGACTAATAACAATATCTTGTCAATAAACTCAGTACAGATGATTGCTTACGCTGATGATGTTGTCATCCTCGGCCGAAGTGAAGCTGTTATAAGTGAGACTTTCAAGTCGCTTGAGAGTGGTGCTAGAAAAATTGGTCTGCAAATTAACTACAATAAAACCAAACATATGAATGTTTCAAGGGAGGCTGAGAAGAAAGATTTGATGTGCGGCGATGAACGAATTGAGGGAGTTGAATCTTTTAAATATTTGGCATCAATGCTTGACTCAAACAACAGCATACTTACAGATATAAAAGCTCGAATCGGTGCAGGTAATCGAACTTTCTACTCAATTAAACCTCTCCTTGGATCACCGTATGTATCAACTAACACCAAGCTCAAGTTATACAAGACATTGATTAGACCGGTTGTGATTTATGGGTTACAAACGTTGACCCTTACACAAAATGACGAATCGCATTTATCTGTATTTGAGCGTAAGATCCTACGCTACATTTTTGGTCCACTTAAGACAGACGATGGAGAGTATAGAACCCAGTATAACTTTAAGATCAGAGACCTTCTTGAGGGTCCTGATATAATAGGTTGTATCCGTTCTAATAGGATTTCTTGGTTTGGGCATGTTCTACGAGCCGATTCACAGTCTGGAATGATTAGAAAAATGTACGTTAGTACCCCAGGGAGTGGGCGACCGCGAGGTAGACCACGACTACAATGGGAGACTGACGTAATAAACGACCTTAAAAAAATCGGCTGCCATGGTAATTATGTCGCTGTTGCGAATGACCGTGGTGAATATTCTAAGCTGATCAACCTGGCAACGCCTAATGGAGCATGAACGCCTTAAAAAAAAAAAAAACATGAAGCAATTGGTATGGAGTGAAAAGTTTTTTGCATCTATTTAAGAGGCCGAGTTTTTTAGATTCCTTACAAAAAACTTTTGTTCTACTATCTCCTTATCTATGTTCATTAAATATAGATGAAAACAAATATTTGAATTTTTTTGTTATCAGTAGGCGTGGTAAAGCACATTTAAAAAACTGTAGAAAATTTAAACTTGATAGCACTTATAGTTTGTGAGTAAATCGATTATGCAGAAAATCGGACGGACACCGAAGTCTCACCGTTTTTACTTTTTCAAAGTACGCAACCCTAAAAACGCGTTTAAAACAAAAAAAATTTTATTTTTTGTTTTTTAAAAACAGTGTTTTTAACCAACGCTGCAAATACCAATACCAATACGGATTCTATAAAAAATTTCTATTGTATTTATTACATGGCCTTTTCAGTTAAATCAGTTTATTACAATAAATCATAAACTGAAATATTTTTTATTCTTTTGCTTTTATAAAATAATCTTCCAACTGGGATTATCAAAATATTTTTGAATTTTAAAATTTAAAACTTATTCGATTATAAAAATAGTAAAAGTAAATTTGCGTGGAATAAATTATATTTTATTCAATCGAAACGGATATCCAACAAGGAAATATAAATTTGTAATTATTTCTTAAAACTTAATTTATTTGTTTTAAAAACAAAAAAAATATGAGGATGTCTTGAGGACTTGAATAAAAGTGAATTTAAATATTTCGAATATCTAAACTCATATGTAAATTTAACAGACAAAGGGAATTGCATAATTATGAAGTGATATAAAATAAATAATACAAAACACAAACATACATGCTATGCATGCTTTACATGCTACATGCTATATATATATATATATATATATATATATATATATATATATATATATATATATATATATATATATATATATATATATATATATATATATATATATATATATATATATATATATATATATATATATATATATATATATATATATATATATATATATATATATATATATATATATATATATATATATATATATATATATATATATATAAATATACATATATATATATATATATATATATATATATATATATATATATATATATATATATATATATATATATATATATATATATATATATATATATATATATATATATATATATATATATATATATATATATATATATATATATATATATATATATATATATATATATATATATATATATATATATATATATACTAGCGGGACCCGGCGTGCTTTGCTACGCCTATAAATAAAGTTTGTGCGTATACATTTTGTTGACGTAGTAGCAATAATTTCAAAGAGTAGTAATGAGAAATGATTTTCTTTTTTTTTTAAATATGAATGTAAAAGGATCAGTCTAGTTGATCAGTAAAATATAAAAAATTAGTATTGTATGTAAAATAAAGGATATATAAAAAATACTCGATCAAATAAGTCTTCAGGTGTGTAAGGTTTCATGTGTGTCTCTATATAGAACATTTTACGGAACAAAAATCGATTCACAAATTTTCACAGTGCTCATGCGGTTTAATATACGCTTTCTTTACCGGTAGGTTACTAAAAAAGTTGCAAACAGTTGTGATCGTGATGTCATCTTATTATCAGCAAGAGCAGTAAGAATCGCGACAACTCATTCGATGAAGGTGCATACAAACACATTTACAAATTTTAAACATACACACATTTAAAATCATTTCTCATTACTACTCTTTGAAATTATTGCTACTACGTCAACAAAATGTATACGCACAAACTTTATTTATAGGCGTAGCAAAGCACGCCGGGTCCCGCTAGTAAAACTATAAAAAAAATTGAAGCTGTTTTTTGAACTCAAATGTCGTATTGAAAAAAATTTCCACAAAAGAAAAGGCTCCTGTCAAAATAAACACAAAAATACAGGGTCCCATGCAGCATTGTTACCTCTTTCCATTTAGAGAAAAAAATATAATTTTATTTTTTTATTGCCAGATAGAAATAACTGCCAAACAATATATATTTTATTTTAATTTCATTCTAAATAAAAACAAAACCAAAAACATTCAATCAAATAATATCCATTTCACTCTAAAGTTATTCTAAATGAAAACAAAACCAAGGCGTACATGATACAGTTTTAGTTAGGATCAAATTTTCAGTTTTAATATTATCAGTTTTATTTTAATCGAAATACTTTTGACAAAAATAAGATAAAATTGAAAAAGGTTGGTCATTTTCCGATCGATAAAAATGCTAAATACAAAATATCTACATAAGTCTGTTATTTTGTAAGCATATTTGGTCAAGCAATGAAAAATCTCGATGATATTTAAATTTCTAGGCTACTGTGTTTTTCCAATGCAAATACTATCACGTTAAATTCGCACACTACTTTATGTTAATAAAAGAAACTTCAACTTAGAAAATATTACTTATCCTGTTTTTTCATAATCTAAGGTTTTATATCATTGAAATACCCAGGTTTAAAAAAAATCGAAGAAGGGCGTCTGATAAAGTAGATCTGTGCCGTATTATTATTATTTTAAATAAAAATTACTATCTTTAAACAAATTAAGTAATACTTACTCATTTTTAATTTATTATTTGGAGTAGTTTTATACTGTCTAAACGAAAAACGATCATTTAAAATTTTGAAATGTATAAATATATAAGTTCATAATATTATTGTAGATAGAGGATTAGTGAAAGAAGGACAGAAAAATAATTTAATATAACTTCATGGCAACGACTACATATTTCAAAAAATTATTATTTTGTAGTTAATAATAATAAAATACAAAACTATATACAGCATAATTTGGATAAAATGAAATTTTTTCATACAATACACGACAATTGGAAAAATTAATCGTAGTGGATTTTCAAAATTTTGACATTAAAAACGTTTTAAATACAAATACGGCTCCATCTATTGGCTAACTCAAATTAATAAGGCGTATATCACACTATCAAATATATTGGTCAATAAAAAAAATTTGATATGAAATTGGAGAGTTGTAAAATAAACTTTGAAAGTTTTTCATCCGGTTTGATGACAATTTTTTTTACTTCTAGCGGGAATCGTTCTATTTTAATTAGCAATACAAATAAGAGTATTTTTCAATTTGATATTGATTTTTGTAAATTAACATTGAAGATCAATGATAAATTTAAAAAAATAAATAAATTTAAATTATTGTTTTCTTTAATTTTCACTCTTATGTCGAATTCTTTTCACCCAAATCCATAAAAAAAATTGATGTAAATCAAAAATTTTGTTCTATTGATGCAAAAAAATCAATTTTTTTTTCGATTTACATCAAAAAGAAAAATGTGCATTTTTTCGTAAATTTTTTTGACATTACTAATATCAACAAAGAAAATTTAAAAAATAATCGTTTTGTTAACGACAAATTTTTATATAACTTTGAATTGTTTAATTTTGATGAATTAATTATTGTGTTTTATAATATATATAATATAAATAATATATATATATATACAATAATGTAACTAACATTTAATAAAAGAACTCCTAATAAATAAAAAAAACTCCAAAATGGATTTATTAAAAGTAAAGTACTATATTTCATTGGGCGGATGAAAAAAGATGCATCATAGAAAAAAACGAAGACGCTTTTCTCTAAAATGAAGTAATTTAAATTGAAAACAAATATGAATGAATAAAACAAAATTATTTTATTTACAAATTGATTGAATCTTTTATAAATATTTCAATACGCAATTGCAGAATATTGCAGAAATTTTTCAAATTTATAAGTAGACAACCGCCATTTAATATCACTAATAAAACCATATTTCACATCAATTTTTGTTTTTTGTTCTTTTCAGATCCTAATTTATAAATTGATTTAGAAAAGTGAAAAGATAGAAAACCACATTATTTTTATTCAAACTTTATAAGAACCAATACATTAATTTTTTTTACAGGTTTCGATACATTCTAACACTTCTATGATTAATAAAGAAAGGTTTTGACTTAGCATAATACGCTTTTCGTTTATTATCAAATAAAACAAAACTTTCTTTACTAAAACATATTTGATAGTCTAATAATGGCCCTAAACCGGGCATTCACATACAACAGAAACAGAAACAGAAACCGAATTTCATACAAATTTGACAGCAACTGAAACAGAAACCGAATTTAGAAACAGAAACAGAAACGGAAAATTCGTCTGTTTTGCCTGAAACGGAAACAATTAAAATTGAATTGTTTCAGTACCGAAACTGTCACATGACCAGAAACTGTCACATATTATTAATTATTATGTTGAATTGTGATAACAAAAGCTTTGAATTTTGAATTTAATCAATAGGTTTAATAAATACAAATTATTTGTTTTTGTTATTCTTCAATTTTATTATTCATAATGGATAAAAAATTCACAAACTCAAACAAAATTCGGTTTCCGTTTCTGATATTATTCACCACCGTCAACCAAATTAGAAACAGAAACAGAAACTGAAAATTTTCAGTTTCAGTTTCGATTTCTGTTTCTGTTGTATGTGAATGCACGGCTTTATACAGATGTTGAAGTTTACTATGAATTGAATAAATTGATTTACGCTGCCATCTGAAAGTAGGCTTATGAACCATCCGTATTGAACATTTAATTCGCAATTAAAAAATATTCAGGAATTTAATCAAAATAAAAACTATCCTATCTCTCAAGTTGGACCATTATACACACACTGAACACAATTTTATTAAGATTGGTTACGTTGTTGCGGAGTTTATCGCGGATAAACATCGTGACACGTGATTTTTATATATATGTATATATATATATATATATATATATATATATATATATATATATATATATATATATATATATATATATATATATATATATATATATATATATATATATATATATATATATATATATATATATATATATATATATATATATATATATATATATATATATATATATATATATATATATATATATATATATATATATATATATATATATATATATATAGGATAAGATAAGCTGCTCAATATTGTCAGTAATTGTCAGTAATAGTACATAAAGAAACTTAAATTATTTAATTGTAGTAAAATGGGAAATTTCATAGATAATTTTTAAAATTATTCAAGTTGTGTTTTGAATGAAATCCCATATAAATTTTATTGAATTTATTCTCTTTTCCCCCTTTTGCAGCGCCAAAAGAAATTTAAATTATTTAATTGTAGCAAAATGAGAAATTTCATAGATAGTTTTTAAAATTATTCAAGTTGTGTTTTGTATGAAATCCCATATAAATTTTATTGAATTTCGTTTCTTTTCCCCCTTTTGCAGTGCCATTGCAGGAAATACCGGAACAAAATAATCGCTCAATAACATATGATAGTCTATATGGGCCCTACATGGATGGCTGAAAAGTCGATAAAGCAGGTTTGACAGTAAATTAATTAATTTACGCCGCCATCTAAAAGTTTGCTTATGAACTATCCATATTTAACATTTAATTCGTAATTAAAAAATATTTAGGAATTTAATTAAAATAAAAACTATCCTATCTCTCAAGTTGGACCATTATACACACACTGAACACAATTTTATTAATATTGGTTAGGTTGTTGCGGAGTTTATCGCGGACAAACATCGTGACAAGTGATTTTTATATATATAAGAAGAATATATATATATATATATATATATATATATATATATATATATATATATATATATATGTATATATATATATATATATATATATATATATATATATATATATATATATATATATATATATATATATATATATATATATATATATATATATATATATATATATTTATTGAAAAGAAAAATTATTCTCGAAGCCCAAAATAAACATAAGTTTTTGTGTTTGTAAAGAATACCAAAATACAAGTCATCATGTAAACAGAGACAAACAAAAAATTAATGTTCATGGTTCATGTACGATTATATTTGTAAAATAAAAGGAAACCCCAAAAAAAGGATAATTCCTTGTAACAACAAATTAAATTATTCCTTTTAAAGCTGAAGAAATAAACTTTAGATCGATAAATACTCACATACGTATGTCACTAAAGGAGATGGTCCTTAAGAGGTTTATTTGTACCATCGACTTTGATTTCTAAACGGACAATACGTTTGTTTCCCAACATTTGATTAATGTTTCTATACAAAATATGCTTCATCTGCTTATAATATTAAAATTATGTACATATTGATCATTTTTATCGGTAAAATATTGATTTTTATTTATTTGTCGTATTTGTAAGTGAAAAGCAAAATACATTTTTCATTACCTATATTTTTATTTTTCCCGAGAGTATTCGTGTTCGAAAGAAAAATTTTATGCTTTTAGTTTTCTTGTTTTGTGTCTTTTTGTATTGTTATGTTTATTGTTTTGTATCAACCTTTGATTTATGTTCCGTTTGATAAATTAATATTGTTATGAACTTTATCTTCGAATTGGACTATCTGATGAAATCACTAAAGAGTAAGTAAAACACCAGGTTTTATTAAATTTTGTTGATTTAAAACAACAGTAATCGGTACAACAACAATATCCCCTATATGAAATTCTTTGTACAGCAACAGAAATGGTTTATTGCAGAAATTCAGTAAAGCTGCAGCAATACAAAATAGTGGCACTAATCCCATACAAAATTAAAATTTAAAATTCGGTATTATTTTATTTATTTGTTTTTACAATTATCGGCACGAGATAAAATTTTCTGTTTATATTTGGTTTTATTCGGTTTCTCGAAAGGCCATATTATGTAAATTTTATATTTTGTGGTTTGCTGTACCATTATTTCTTTTTCTTCTATTTATGAATCGAATAACTCTCTGTTAAACTGTCTTTCATACGTTTTCCTTTTCTTTTGAAGTTGCATTTGTTTATTCCATTTTTGTCCTTAATTCTTGCATTGGCCTATGCTGAATATCAACACAAAAAAATGGACCGATTTGTGCTTTCAAGAGCTACCGTTTTTAAAAATATGGGTCATTCTTTTACAAACCGAACACCTTTCTGACCGACACATTTTTGATTTGGCTGAAATTTTTTTTATGGGTTTAATATCGAAAAAAAAGATATTGGAAAGAATTTGGAAAATACAGCGGTTCTAAATTTTGAGAATTTCGTGATTTTTGGCTTGACGAGTTATTTTCAAATATTCATAACTTCGGTTCTATCAAAGATATAATCTTTTAGTTTGTTTTAATTCAAAGTTAAAAGACGCTAGTTTAAAAAAAAATAAAATTAATATAAAGATTCATAGCTTCGGTTCTGGTAGAGGTAGACACTTTTTGCCTGTTTTATTTTAAAATATAAAGATGGAATTTAAAAAAAACTGCTATTTATAAAAATTATTAACAAATTCCTATTGTTATAAAATATAAACAAATTAAATGTTAAAATCAATGTTTAGCCATTATCTAACAAAAATAAGAGTGTTTAGTATGACCATCGTATTCTACGTTCAGTTTTCAATAAAAAGCGTATATTTAATTAATGGTGAAATTAATTTTACTGTTACAAATAAGCTAATTTTTCCAGCGCCGGACGACAAAAATTTATAAAAATTTTTGTCGTCCTGCGCTCGATAAATTAGTGTAGATATTTCTAACAGTAAAACTCATTTATTCATTGGTTAAATATACGTTTTTTATTGAAAATTGAACATAGAATACAATGGTCATACCAAACCCTCTTTATTTTGTTAGATAATGAATACAAATTTTCCTTAACTTTTTATTTATTTATAATAATAGGAATTTGTTAATAATTTTTATAAATAAGAGTTTTTTTAACTTCTATCTTTATACTTTAAAATAAAACAGACAAAAACGGTCTATCTTTACTAGATTCAAGTTATGAATTTTTCAAAATAAGTCGTCTTCAAGCCAAAAATCACAAAATTCTCGAAATTTAGATCCGCTCTATTTTCCCCCAAAAAAAAGAAAAGAAAAAATCCTCGAACAAGTATATCTTTTTGCTTATATACAACCCGTAAAAAAAATTTTAAGCTGAATCAAAATATCTTAGTCACATTTTGTCCTAATCTGTTCGGTATGTTATAGAATGACCCATATAAGGCATTTTTTGTCGTCTCGCGGTCGATAAATTAATTTATTTCTAACAGTAAATATCATTTCTCTATTAATTAAAATACGTTTTTTCTAGGAAATGAGATGGTCATACTAAAAACTCATTCGTTAGTGGGGCAATGACTAAAGATCGATTTGAAAATTTTATTTGTGTATAATAATAGGAATTTGTTAATAACTATTATTAACTTTAATTTTTTTTTTAAACTAACATCTTTTAACTTTTAAATAAAACAAACTAGAAGTTTCTATTTGTAATAGAACCGACGTTATGAATTTTGGAAAATAACTCGTCAAGCCAAAAATCGCGATATTCACGAAATTTAGAACCGCTATATTTTCCAAAAAAAAAAATCCTCGAACACGTACATATATTGTTTTTTTCGATATAAAACCTGTAAAAAAAATTTCAGCCAAATCAAAAATGTATCGGTCAGATTTTGTCCAAATCTGTTCGGTTTGTAAAAGAATGCCCCATATAGGGTGAAACAAAATGAAAAAAACGGTTAGAAATAATTAAATATATAGCTAAAGGAAAGCTAAAATAATGAATGTCTTAGGTTCAGAGGAGCGTACAGAGAGGATGAGTTTAGAAACCCATGGTGTATTTCTGAAGACTGAATTAGGGAAAAATACGACAATCAACAATTTACCAATAAGTGAATGCATCATTCAAAAGAAAACATATTTGCACAAGAGACAGTATATTTAGCAGGTTTTAGGAATTTAGCCACAAGAACTCTTATAGACTTATCGTGTCCAAAAATCTTTACGGTAAGATTTGGGGAAAATGCCCTACCGCGTCAATGGAGATGGTAATGGTTTTAATCCATTTCCACATAAAGTCATATCCAAAAAAGGCATTTAAAATAAAAGGTTTATATAATCTAATCTCTGCCAGGAGAATAATTAATTAATTATTTTTCGAATAGCAGAGGCAACATCACATCAAAGTTAGTTGGAGACTGAATGAACAACATTTTCAACATTCTGAAATTTCAATAACAAGCAGGATTAGAGACTTCTCTAACTGGGCAATCAACACGTTATAAATAGATAGGATAGTATACAACAGATATTTAAAAGTTCTAGTACAATGTTGAACCACCATTAATTATAATTATAAGCGTATCAGCAAATCTCTCACTTCAAAAACAAATTTACTTTTTTAAGATTTAATCCCATCATCACTATCAGCCTTTTATGACAAAAGAAAAAATGTTTAAATACGTGAATTGAAATTTAAGTAAAATTGCCTCATTGCACCTTATCACATCATTAAAATTATATATCTAAGAATAGATTTTCTAAAGCTGGAGATCAATTTTTTTTATTTTTACGTTTTCTTCGGTAATCGAAAGAAGGTGCAAATATTTTATCAAAAAAAGGTGAAAAAACTGGGACTTAACTGTTAAAAATATTAAAGTAACGAATACACATTTTTGTTGGTTGTAAATTGTAATAATAAAAAATTAGCTTAAATTCATAATAAATATCATAAACTTATGTAAACCCTAAAAGCAAATAAAATATTACTGAAATATTTTTCTCAATTTTCTCACCTTTATATATTTTTTTTGCAACAAATGAACCTAAAGACAATATATAAATTTATTGTTTTCACAACGAATATAAAATATGAAAACGTTTAAATTCTAAATGAGTTTTGAGAACTAACAATGAAGTCGTTTTTCATGCTTCAATGAGGGTAATATATACAAAAGTATCTATATTTTTTAATGGGTGGCATATGTTGTTTTGGTTCATTAAATTTTAAATGATTTTTATATATTGTATTGTGTTACGTGAAATCCTTTTGAATTATGCTAATTGAATACTTACTGTATGGAATACTTACTGTTTTCAAAACCTAAGGTGTTATTTTGCTATCCAATTATTCTAATCTCAACCTAAATCTAAATTAAAAACAATTAACGTTTTATTTTAAAATAGAAGTTTCATTTATTATTATAAATATTTATTTATATATATAGTCTTTAAATATAACATAATAATATATTAACCATAAATCTTATAATAAAATAAACAATAAAATGATATTCTCAATTTCATCAATATTTTCTTAAAATAAATAAATTCGATTAACAATTTAGTTTATAATTGTTTTGTACAATTTTTTTTATTTAAGTAAATAACTAATAAATAAAGATAGTTTTACTCTCTATTTATTTATGTTTAAGTATTAATCTTTCAATTGAGTCTACTAATTAGCTAATTAGACAATTTTTTATTTGCATGTTTTAAAAATAATATTTAATTTTGACTAGATTTTGTTTTTTTTTATTTGTAATAAATTAGAAATTTCTTATTTTTTTTAAAGGTTAGGTCAAGTAAAATAATTTGGTGCGTTTTTGTAATACAATATTTCAAATTTAACGCTTCTGATTAAGTGTTACCTGCTTTTAAAATAACTTAAGAACAAAATTAGTAATCTATTTTATATTATTAAAATTATAATTATATTTTACTTAACCGTCAACAACGTAAGAATAATTTTTATTTAATTTTTTTTGAATAATATCATCTTTTCATCAATTTTTTTTTCATTAATTTTATTTTATTTTCATTGAAAATCGCTTAACTTACTGACAGTAACAGTGCAAAACTGTTAAAAAAAGCTGTTTATGACATAAATAATAATGTAATTATTGAAGATATATAACCTAACTTACTTTCTTATTATAGTTCTTATATTAGTTTTATTATAATAGCTTTTGTTATTGTTTGTTCTGTATAGTTTGTTAGTTGTCTTGTGGAAAAATGAAGCTTAACAAAATAAAAAAATTAATGAAAATATATGAAAATTTTTGTTAGTTTTTCAAACGAAAAGATAATAAAAAACAAACAATGATTTATTATAAAATATCAGTATGTGATGTACTACTGCTGTTACCATTAAGTTTTATAGTTTCCCATTCATTTCCTGTTGTGTTTATAGTTGTTGCAGTTGTAGTTTTTATAGCTGGTATAGCTGTTGTTTCTATATTATTAGCTGTATGAAAGTTTGTTGTTTTAAATTTAGGTTTATGATTTTTTTTACTTATATGAATTGGATTCATATTTGATTCTTTTAGTCAAACTTTTTCTTCCCCAGGAGACTGTGGAGCACATCGTACGAACTGGAATCGTAGCGACTGTTATTATAATTAATGAGCTTTTTGTTACATTATTTTTTATTAGTTCTTAAAAAAATGATATATGAAAGTATATTGTATTACTGTCAATATCGTAAATTGTAAAAACAAATTAAAATTGAAAACATAAAAGGAATTTCAAATAGACAAAATTATTCTAACAGTTTAAAAAGCATGAGTTTGAAACATTGAGGCTGATAATCTTGTAAAACAACTAGTTTTACGTTATGACCGTTATTTATTTTATACTTTGATGAAGTATTTCTAACTAAGAAACACAATATAGGCTTATCGGTCTGAAAACAAGTTTACTAAATACTAACGTATTTACTAAATCTATGTGGAACATAATTATTTTTTTTTGCCAACGTTTTGAAATATATAATTTCATCATTGCTGATAGTTTTTTTTGAAAACATGCAAAATATAATGAAATTAATTGAAAGTATCAAGCTATCAAAACAATCAAAAACGCAAAATTTTTTTTATGTGAAGCTAAGCATGTTTAAGTTTAGTGTTAATTATAATAAATTAAAAATTAACGTCTCTGAATATTCGAGGATACTATGCCAGCTAAGATTAGGATTAAATACTAACATTTCATTTCCCTGAGGAATTTATGAACATTGATTTTAAAATTTTGAGGACTAAAATTATCAGGGACTTGCGTTGGTTGCAGGTAACGAATTCCAAATATGCGAGACTCTGTAACAAAAAACACGCTGAAAGGCTATAGTTATACACTTTGTTATTTGAACCGGAAAGGGATGGGCGAATACTGAAGCTCTGGCATGAAGCAAGAAGTTTGTCAAACTATAAAAGAGAGACTTTGACTTGAAGCTTATGAGACTTGAAACTGCAAGCCTGTCAACCAAGTTGATACCAAGGTATCTGGTTGTGTTTACCATCCATGTGGATAGAGACTGAGTGCTCGATTTAGCTTTTCTTTTAGAGGAAGAATACCAATTTTTCATGCTTGCAGGTTAAATTTATAAAGTCCACTTTGTGGTCATTTAGTTTAATGCTACTTGAACCGGTTCTTGAACAGGGACCAATTATTGAGAGCAGTGACTACACGTCGAACTGCATGCGTTTTGACAATTGTAGCAGCGAAGCATGTCCTATTCTTGAATATTGGACGATGCCCAATTTACTCACTCTAGCTTAAATTTCGTTTTCTCGTTTATCTAAGACCCAGCTACCCGAGGCAGTTCTCGCGCCGACTTAAAAAATCAGGATGATTACGTTTCGCTATCAGGACGATTACACGTTTCGCTATCGAGACTATTTTGCTTATGGATGGCAAATGCTAATTCTGTGAACTCTTATCCCTTTTATTATAAGTCGTCACAGAGATTGCTTGTTCATAATGAAACCTGCATTTTAAGTGACTCATTTGTAATAGCATCGAGATAAGAGTTAAGGTTTTAATTTTCACATTAACTTCGCTCAACTACTGCACCATTCTACCCTGTGCGGTTGATGAATTAATTTCCGGGTTCGATTTGCCATATTTGATCTTGCAACAAAGTTGAGATTGCCTTTTTGAAACTAGAAGTAGAACTAGAACTGCGCTTACAGAAATTAGGACATAGCCGTAGCTTTAAGATATGTTCGAAGCCAGACTACTCTGAATGGCCGCTGCAATATTGCTGAAAATATGCTAACGGCAATTCGTCGCTTAGAAAGCATGAAGATTAAAATTTAACATGTTCTAAGGATGGGTACTGAACGACCAAATGGCTTACTTAAAGTAAGTCCCCACTCCCCGCATTTAAAAATGTATAGAATAAATTAGAACGTTCGAAAAATTGTTGTAACCAAAATCATGATTTTGTTAGAAAAGCAGGAGCAAGAAACTAGGTGTTATTTTTAACGTTTCCAGGCTTAGTCAACCTTGATGGATATAATGTTCCAGTTTACAAAATATAAGATTATTTTCACTGTTATTCTCAAGAAAATATTGCGATAGATTTACATGCACCAAATGTGACCAAATAGCAAACAGAACCGTTCCTCTCAAGCACCTAACATCGTATGATCTGCCTTATAAAAAAGTTGTCAATGGAAAATCGTGTGCACTATTTCCACTCATACAGATTATGAATCTACTGGTAACCGGTTATCATAACGAATTTTCTGCAGAAGCGCAGGTTTCAAAACGAGATGCTTACACACACATATGACTAATACCTCGCATGATTTCCAAAACACAAAACAATTGCATACGGAACGCGAAATAGTGTAAACGAATTGCGAAATAACAATGAATTGTTAAATTAAAGCTTTAGTCCTATTAAAAGAAATTAAAAAAAAGAATATTCTAGTTGAAGAATAGTGCAATAAATTGGCGGTTGGTGAAAGAATAACAACGATACAAGTGATGTTGTTTTACTCAAAATTTACAGATACATTTACTAAGTGAAAGTATACGCCAATTTGGTTGTGAAATACAGTGACAAAATTTTTTGTTCGAAAATGATAATGCTTGTTGGCATATAATGAATTTTTGTCCAACTGGCCATACTACCCTAGTACTGTTAACTGATGTAAGTTTGTATTAAAATCAGTCAAAAAAGATTTGTAGTTTACATTAGAGGTCTTGTGAATTGAAGAACCGTGATGAAGCTTATGGATAAAACAGGTCAGATTTGTAAAGTGAGGTAGCTTTAGTAAGACAACCATTAACTAGCGATTGTAATACTTCTGAAAGAGCATTTTACTTTAAATCACTTTTTTGTAGGAATTACGAATTAAACGCATTAGATAAACACATAAAAAACAAGCAGACAAAAAACAATATACACTTTGAACAAATTGACAATACTAATAACAAAGTGCTTCGTCACATAGATTCCATTACAAGCTTTATTTTTAAGAAAAAGCAATAAATTTAATATTGTTGAGTTACACATCAACTGATTTTATATTTCAAGTCCTTTATTTAAACTTTAAAAAATATCGTTTTAGCGAGCCAGGTATGGTATTGTATTAGAGTTGATATAAATATAGAAAGAACGTAAATACAAAAATGTATGTCCATTTTGATATTTACTACCACAAACTTTTTCTTATATAAATTAAAAACAATTTTTAATTTAAAATGCCAAGAAACTGTAACAACTGACCAATTACGAGTTTTATTCTAGAACAAAAATATTCATAACTAAACAAATTCTCTAATGATTTACTATATCTTGGGTTCGGACCTTTAAATTAAAATAATCAATGTTAGCTTTATAATATAAAAACTTTTATGCGTGTTATAGGGGTGCGTTTTGAAATTACCTATAGTTAACCGCGGCTATGTTTACTCTACCAAATGTCGTTCCATAATTAACCACAAAGTAAAAACTCACTGGATGATAGATGTAGTGTCGTTTCAAAACTGTAAAGTTAAAATGTCATGGTATAGTGTAACGTCACTAATTTAACATTGTTTAACTGGAGTCGAGAGTAGAGTTTGTTAAGGTTCTAATGTCAAAACTTATAACTATAAACATTTAAAATCATTTAAAACCGATTTATAAAACACATTATAATTTTTTATAATAAAAAAAAATTTAATTACTGTAATTACATACTAAGTATTTAATGTTGTTTAGTGAAATGTGTTAGTAAGCTACATTGGAATCTGAAGACTCAAAAATAAATTATAGAAATAAAAAACATACAATAAATTTTTCGGTTATTTATAGTAATTAGCATTTGTTTTTATTCATTTTGGATTATTGACTGTTTTTGACTTTGAAAATTGAACTTTGATAGCTCAAATATGGAAATTTTAATTCAATATTTGACGTCACTATTTTAACTATGACATTAGTGACATTATTACCTTATAGTAAACAGTGGTTAATTTCGAAACGCACCAATTTTTTAGATTTTTTCAGTTAATTGCTTTGTTGCGTCACTCAATGTCAATTAATAATACATGTTGCTGTATACATAAATAATAAAAAAAATTTATTATGTAAAGCTAAGTCATAATATTAAATGTAAACTATAATACGGTTATTCGATTTATAAAAGTTAGAATGGAATTGTCTATAGTTGTACAGGAGAATATTTTCGTTTGTATAGAATTGTTTATTGAAATGATATATGGAAATGGTTTGACGTGAATTGAGATGATAGGGGGAAATTAAAATGATTTTAAAATTTTAAATTAATGTGGGATTTAGAGTTTTTTTAAGTATTATTTGAAAAGGATTAAGAGATTTCCCAATAAAAATTCGTTTGGTATAGCTTAGGATTTTACTGTTTCAATAATTATATCTATTTAAAAGTTCAATACCATAACAAAACATTAAACGTTTTCTTCATAGTTAAGCTAATTTTTATAAAATGAATGAGTAATTTAAATTTATTGAGTTATTTCTAGTGATTGTGTATGTCAAATATTATATAAAGGACAAAGAAGTGTTTGTGTTGTGTTGTGTAGTAGAAATTACAATGTGTATCACAACACATAAAAACCTATAATGAGCATGGTCCCACCACATTATGCGTCCATCAACACGGACGCAATTTTTTTTTTTTATATATTTTTATAGAAGGAATAACTGAACCATAAATCCTTTCACATATAAAATATGATACAGGCCAATACTTCATGATAAGATAAAAAAAATACTAATAAAATAAAAGATAAACAGAAATTTGTTTTCACAATTTGCAGGAACAAAACTAAAATGTGGTTGCCAATAATCCAGCTAGTGGCGTATTCCTTGATCATACGACGCACTTCGTTTCTCATAGATTAAAGCCCATACAAAGAGTTATAAGAAGGTTTGATTTTTTGAGTAAGCAATAACATGGCATCATCAAGGAATGCATCATAACTAAGATTGAGGGTGCTACCGTTGACTGAATAGAGTTCATCCGCCTTGGCTAGTGATATCTCACTACTATTACCAGTGTTATGTGATATCTCACGCTAGCTCGTATGTCAATAACAGGGACTGGAGTCCACGGTGTTGTTACACTCGAAGATAAAATAATGAAGAATAAATGAAGAAATATTTAAGTTATGTAATTATTCTCAAAGTGTATTAAAAAAATTTGCTGACACAAATTTTTAACTGTTGGAAGATTTATTTTTGATTGATGAACTTTCCAAAAACTATGTTTGGTTATAACAAAATCAAAAATGTAGCTGTTCTTTCCTATTTTCTTAACAAAAACGCAAGGAGGTAGATACTATTATTTTTTAGTGTAGGTTTTTTTTGTTGTAGATTTAAAAAAACTGGCAATAATTGTACAATTTTAAATCAAATGAAAAAGTTACGACTATGGGAAGAAATTTAGGTTTTTCAGATATTATTCTCTGAAAAACCGAAAAATTTGATTTGACAGATGTGGATTCACTGCATACTATACATGCTAAAAATTGGTTATGGCGATCGGTTGGATGCTAGATGAATGGGATCCGAGACAGTAAGTTTAGTAAGATTTTAACGAAAACTTTAGGGATGTGTCAAATAAATATATTTCTGTAATTTGAGAAAGAATAAAAAATGAATTGTAACCCAAATAACTAGGGTATCGTTTGAAAGAACACTTATTTGAAATAATATTGCGATTTTTGATATAGTTTTACATGAACCCCACCTCCCCCCCTCCCAAATTTTCCCCATAATTTTTGAAATATTTAAATACTTGAAGCTACCTACTTCTTGCTCAGAAATTACAGAGCCCTTTACAAGATTTGTATTTGTATATTCGTGTTTGTAAATTCAAATTGAGATAAAATATTTCAAAAATTAACTGTTAAAAAAAATAGTTTGAGATAGTTTTCGAAAATTTGCTTTGTACAATCGATTCAGTTTGACTTATTGTTATTAGATAAACCGGGACGACAATTGACTGTAAAAGGTCAAAGTCGCAAAAGTAAGTCACAAAAGACACAACAATTAACAATAGTGCGCATTTTGACAAATATATGCTGTTACTTTATAGTTTCAAAGAAAAATATTAATGTATTAATACCAACAAACTATTACTTCGGTTTTGAAAAAACCAAAGTATTGAATTCATGAGCCAAAAGTGAAATTCTTACCCCCACTTTTTTTATTATTTCTCGACGTTTTAGGACCTACAGATTCTAAAAAAGGCAAAAAAAAGGTAAGTTTGTCTGCCGGCCGGCCGTCACAACCGACGAAATCTAGAAAAAAAATTCAAAAATGTTTCTTTCTAAAATAGGTATATTCAATGGTAAGAGCCGAAAGGACGATGCGTTCGATAGCTGAGTAGGAACATTGAATTTGGAGAAATCTTGATTATCGGGATTGCTATGTGGATCCAAAATATAGATTATTGCATTATAAGTTTGTCAAAAAAATGTTGTCAAGTGTGTCAAAAGAATGATTTTCATTTTGTTTACACAATTTTTTGGGAAAAAATGAAATTAATTATTTGTATGACATGAAATTTTATTATTTATGGCATTATAAGTTATTTTATTATTTATGGTATTATAAGTTTGTTAAAAGAATGTTGTCAAGTGTGTCAAAAGAAAGATTTTCATTTAGGTTTTTGGGAAAAAAAATTAATTGTTTGTATGAAATGTTAAATGTAGTTGAAAATGAAATTATTATTATTGAGAATTTTATTGCATTATAACTTTTTTCAAAAAATTATTGTCAATTATGTGTCAAAAAAATGATTTTCATTTATTTTTTTAGCCAATTTTTTGGAAAAAAAAATTTAATTATTTGTATGACATGAAATGTAATGAGCATGAAATTGGACATGGGATTTTTTGAATTTGTCATAGTTTTTGGAATATCTTTGGAACTTTGAAAATTGTTTGTATTTTTGATTTTGTAATAATTTTTGCAATATTTTTAAAATTTTTGGAAGAGTTTTAATTTTTGATTTTGTTATATTTTGTTATATTTAAAAAGAAATAGAATTTTCGAATTTGTGAATTTTGAATTTTATATATTTATATTATAGAATTTTGCAAAAACTTTCAATTTTTGATTTTGTAAGAATTTTTGGAATATTTTTAGAATTTTGAAAAATTTTTGATTTTATTATAATTTTCGGAATGTTGAAAAAAGTTTCAATTTTTGATACTATTATAATTTTTGCAATATTTTCAGAATTTTAGAAAAACTTTAAATTTTGATTTTATTTAATTTTTACAACATTTTTGGAATTTTGAGAGAAATATTCATTTTTGATTTTGTAATATTTTCTCGAAACGCTAAATGGAGAGGTTTTTGAGTAGTTTGCTGATTGTATCTCTTTTCACTGAATTATGCTAATTTATGATCTGTTATAATTTTGCGGCAACGTATTGATGTGTTAGTTTTTTAATAAATTTCTAAACAGAGATAAAAAAAATATGGAGGGGCTGAAATCTCACAGCTCTGAGATATCAAGACTTCGGTCTGGGTTAAGGTTTTTGATATAGTTTTCGGCAAAAAACTTTTATGAGGACATGGTTTTTAGTTTTGGGCAGCGATGTATATCAAACATAACTCTTTGTTAAAGTACAAGTATTTTTTTTAATCTCTGTTTAGAAATTTATTACAAAACTAACACGAAACATCAATACGATGCAGGAAAATTATAAAAGATCATAAATTAACATAATTTAGTGAAAAGATGATACAATCAGGAAACTACTCAAAAACCTCTCCATTTAGCGTTTCGAGAAAATATTTCAAAATCACAAATTCATATTTCTTTCAAAATTCCAAAAATATTGTAAAAATTAAATAAAATCAAACTTTTTTCAAAATTCTAAAAATATTCCAAAAATTATTACAAAATCAAAGATTAAACTTTTTTCAAAAATTCTGAAAATATTGCAAAAATTATACAAAATCAAAAATTGAAACTTTTTTCAAAATTCCAAAAATATTCCAAAAATTAGAATAAAATCAAATATTTAAACTTTTTCTAAATTCTAATAATATTCCAAAAATACTTAAAAATTCAAAAATTCAAACTTTTTCCAAAACTCTAAAAATATTACAAAAATTATAACAATATCAAAAATTGAAACTTTTTCCAAAATTATAAAAATTAAAATAAAATCAAAAATTTAAAATTTTTCAAAATTCTAAAAATATTCCAAAAATTCTTACAAAATCAAAAATTGAAACTTTTTCAAAATTCCAAAAATATTCAAAAACTATAACAAATTCAAAAATGTCCATGTCCAATTTCATTTTTAATTATATTTTCAGCAAACTATTCAAAAACCTTCAATTTAGCGATTCGAGAAAATATTACAAAATCACAAACTCATATTTCTTTCAAAATTCCAAAAATATTGTAAAAATTATAATAAAATCAAACTTTTTTCAACATTCTAAAAATATTCCAAAAATTATTACAAAATCAAAAATTGAAACTTTTTTCAAAATTCCAAAAATATTCCAAAAATTCTTACAAAATCAAAAATTAAAACTTTTTCCAAAATTCTAAAAATATTGCAAAAATTATTACAAAATAAAAATACAACCTTTTTTCAAAATTCCAAAAAAAATTTAAAAACTAACATATTAAAAAATTTCCATGTCCAAATTCATTTTCAACTACATTTACGTCATAAAAACAGCTAAATTTTTTACCCAAAAAATTGGCTAAAAAAATCAATGAAATCATTTTTTGACACGCTTGACATTATTTTTTTGACAAACTTATAATGCCATAATTCTCTATAATAATAATATATTTTCATGTTATACAAATTATTAAATTAATTTTTTTCCAAAAACTTGGGTAAAAAAATAAATAAAAATCTTTCTTTTGACACACTTGACAACATTTTTTTGACAAACTTATAATACCATAGTTCTCAATAATAATAATAAAATTTCATTTCAAACAAAATTTTAATTTAATTTTTTCCAAAAAATTGGGTAAAAAATAAATAAAAATCTTTTTTTGACACACTTGACAACATTTTTTTGACAAACTTATAATGACATAGTTCGCAATAATAAAATAAAAATTTCATTTCGAACAAAATTTTAATTTAATTTTTTTCCAAAAAATTGGGTAAAAAAATAAATAAAAATCTTTCTTTTGACACACTTGACAACATTTTTTTGACAAACTTATAATGCAGTAATCTAGATTTTGGTCTCACATACCAATCTCGACCATCAAGATTTCTTCAAATTAAATGTTTCTACTCGTAATCACTTAAAATGATCGATTTTTAAGCAAAAAATATGCAAATTTCCATGTTTTGACACACTTGACGATTTTTTTGACACACTTCCGGTACAGTTATCGAACACATCGTCCTTTCGGCTCTTCCCATTGAGTAAACCTATTTTTAGAAAAAAAAATTTTGAAATCCGTCCAGCGGTTTTCTAGATTTCGTCGGTTGTGACGGCCGGACGGCCGACAGACAGACACACATTTTTTTTTTTTGCTTTTTTAGAATCAGTATGTTTAGGACGTCGAGAATTGCCAAAAAAAGTGGGGGTAAGAATTTCACTTTGAGCTCATGAATGTAATACTTAGGTCTTTCAGACCGAAGTAATACATGTACTACTTTAACAAAGAGTTTTATGTTTGTTATACATCGCTGCCCAAAACTAAAAACAATGTCCTCATAAAAGTTGTATGCCAAAAACTATATCAAAATCCGTAACCAAAACCGAACTTTTCATATCTCAGAACTGGGAGTTTTCATATTCATATTTTAAATATTTAAATTGTTAGTTTACATTTACGGCACCGTCGGCGAACTTATTTTATTTTCAGTTGACCTACTTTTTTGGTCTTTTATCATTCCAAGTTCGAAAATAATGTAATATTTTTTCAAAGGATAATTACACAAATGTTGAAGCTAATATTTAATTAAATTTAGGTAAAAATTAGTTCTAACTCAACGTTTATTTGCTAAAGTAATAATTGTGTTAGACTGTTAGAATATCCGTCCCAGGGAAATTAAGTAAAAAAATAATAGAGATAAAATAAAAATATAACAAAAAATATATCCACTGAACGTTTAATAGGAAGCTCATGGTAACCATAAAAAAATGTTCATCTTGTTTTTGTATGAAAAAAAAACAAAATGAGAATAAATTTAAAATAACAATCAGTGTGTTGGGAAATAAATTGCAATGTTACAACATAATACAATATAACTCCATCGCATGGAACACGAAAACAAACAATTTTTTTTTTTAAAGTAAAACAATGGCAAATGTTGGTGTCTGTTATCTGGTTATATACTTTTCTAATTAAATTTATATATTTAATTTTAAATAAATTAAGTGAACTTTTTCGTTGGTGTTTTTGAGTTTTGTTTTATATAGATGTACTTACCGAGACTTGTGTCGCTGTATAAGAATTAGTACGAGGACGAAAAAAATATGTTCCCCATTTACGGCGAACTTGTGCAATTACTTCACCATTGAAAAAACAAAACAATGTTGCTACCCATAGACCCTAGAAAAATGTTAAACAAAAAACAGTTTGAATTTTAATTTTTGGAATCTGGTTAAAAATTATACTTGAAATGATGCCGTTAATGCTGATATCACTTCATAAACTTTTGCCCAAGGGTGTCCAGGCGGTGGTCGAAATGGGGTTAAAATATATTGCAGGCCCAATAATGGAACCAATAAAAGTGTTGCTCTGAAAAATTGAAAAATAAAATTATTTATGAATTTAATTTAGTGTTTGTTCTACCTAAACGCTTGTAATATCGTTCTTGATGGACCAGCATTCCCAGGACCAGCTGGTGCTTTGAGTTTCAACAAAAGTACTCTTACTATATTGCAAAGAAAACATAAATTCAGTAGCATTGATAAACAAACTGGTGCAACTAATATATTTGTATATGATATGCTTTCTGACCAACAGCTAGATTATACAAAAGAATAACATTATTAGTTCTAACATTTCAAAACTGTAGTATTTTTCTTTACTGTTTTGTATCATCCTTATCTCCATGCAATCCTCTAAATAATCCATAGAATATTAAAACAATAGCTGGTGATGTCCATCCTAAAACAATTAACCATCTAACTAACTTTTGCTCTGATATAAATGTTGTCACTAATACTGTGTGTAGGTAAAATCCTTCGCACAACATCCATGCATAATTGGTTAATAAAAAATAATGTAATACTAAATGTAATACTATACAACCCGCCTGTAAAATAAAAATTTTTAAAGTTTTTGTAACATTTTGAAATTATGATTATAAATAAACTTAATATTATCGTTAAAGGCTAGTTTCGGTATGGATATGGATATATGACTTTCTAATGAGTCTAAAATTTAGATTCAGTAGAAACTTGAGCCTTGGAAGCTTAGCCTTCTTAGCTTTAGACTCTAAATTATTTAAAGCTGGTGTACCCCAAGGCTCAGGTTTTGTCACACTTTATTTTTATTTATATCAATAAACTGTTGAACATCACCAGTAATCTA
>CAVNZG010001317.1:26223-51242 GCA_963693315.1 Diogma glabrata
ACATTTTCGATCTGGAATACCCCAAAGCTGCTTATAATCCGTGGATGTTCATCCAAATGTTTTTTTATAATATTGCAACAAAATATGATGATCATATTCCAGCAGTACTGACTTTATGCCACGATCTAAAAGAGTCAGCGTAATATTATTTATAATGTAATTATTAAACAGTAATAATTTAATACTCAATCTATATATATAAAATTCTCGTGTCACAGTGTTTGTAATTAAACTCCTCCGAAACGGCTTGACTGATTTCCATGAAATTTTATGTGTATATACGGTAGGTCTGAGAATCGGTCGTAAACTATTTTTTATACCCTTAAGTGATAAGGGGGGCCCTCCCCCCCAAAATTTTTTGTATTTTTCAGACAAAATTTTTTATTTTTATTTTTTTATGATTTGACATTAAAAAATACATATAATCCTTAATTTTCCCCCTTCTACCACCAACCCCCATTTTTTAATGGCGATATTAGTACTGGAATACTCTTCAATTACTCCTCCGAAACGGCCTGACTGATTTCCATGAAATTTTATGTGTATATACGGTAGGTCTGAGAATCGGTCGTAAACTATTTTTTATGCCCTTAAGTTATAAGGGGGGTCCTCCCCCCAAAAAATTTTTTGTATTTTTCAGACAAATTTTTTTATTTTAATTTTTTTATGATTTGACATTACAAAATACATATAATCCTTAATTTTCCCCCTTCTACCACCAACCCCCATTTTTTAATGGCGGTATTAGTACTGCAATACTCTTCAATTACTCCTCCGAAACGGCCTGACTGATTTCCATGAGATTTTATGTGTATATACGGTAGGTCTAAGAATCTGTTGTAATATCTTTTTTACCCTTAAGTGATAAGGGGGGCGCTCCCCCCCAAAATTTTTTGTATTTTTCAGACAAAATTTTTTATTTTTATTATTTTATGATTTGACATTACAAAATACATATAATCCTTAATTTTCCCCCTTCTACCACCAACCTCCATTTTTTAATTGCGATATTAGTACTGGAATACTCTTCAATTCTCAGTAGTCGATAACTGATCAATCTATTAATCTATCTATCTATCTTCTATCTACATATCTATATATGATAAATAAAAATGTAAATGTTCGTTGGTTCAAAATAGGCAATCTAGGAATGTACTGGATCAATTCTCTTGAAATTTGGACACAATGTTGCATTCAAATACAGAAAGGTTATTATATAGTTTTTTTTAGCGATATGTGATTTCATATAGGAATGTAAGCTGTCAACAAGCACAAGTGTTCCTGACTTGCATTAATCTCAATTCAATCTTTTTATGGTCGAGTTTCACTTAAAGGCTTAATTTAATCGATTAGTTATGTATGGGTGATCACCCATATATTGTTTTGTCCAATTTATCAACCATATTGGTTGATTACCGGTTAATTGTATAACCACTCCAGTGTCCAGTGTTATTGTATAACCAGTGTGTTGATGGTTGTTAATGACTTTGTATAACAACACTTTGACCAAAATGGAAGTAGTGCTAACCACTAGACCACTCAACACATATATACATACATTTATATACATACGGTCATTAAAATGTTCTATTGCATTTTTGCCCATTGCATGGAAATTGGTTCTATTGTATATTATACCAAATACTTCCACATGGAATGGCATTTTGATAATTTGTTTGAAAACCAGATTTCAAAAAACGATTTAGTGCATTTGTTCAAAACAGCAGTTGACATGATGTATGTGATACATATATAAGTTTCAATAGTTCAGGTTGACAAAACGCCTGCTAGAGGACATGTGAGAAGATTCAATTTTAAATTTTTTTATTTTAATTTTTTTATGATTTGACATTACAAAATACATATAATCCTTAATTTTCCCCCTTCTACCACCAACCCCCATTTTTTAATGGCGGTATTAGTACTGCAATACTCTTCAATTACTCCTCCGAAACGGCCTGACTGATTTCCATGAGATTTTATGTGTATATACGGTAGGTCTAAGAATCTGTTGTAATATCTTTTTTACCCTTAAGTGATAAGGGGGGCGCTCCCCCCCAAAATTTTTTGTATTTTTCAGACAAAATTTTTTATTTTTATTATTTTATGATTTGACATTACAAAATACATATAATCCTTAATTTTCCCCCTTCTACCACCAACCTCCATTTTTTAATTGCGATATTAGTACTGGAATACTCTTCAATTCTCAGTAGTCGATAACTGATCAATCTATTAATCTATCTATCTATCTTCTATCTACATATCTATATATGATAAATAAAAATGTAAATGTTCGTTGGTTCAAAATAGGCAATCTAGGAATGTACTGGATCAATTCTCTTGAAATTTGGACACAATGTTGCATTCAAATACAGAAAGGTTATTATATAGTTTTTTTTAGCGATATGTGATTTCATATAGGAATGTAAGCTGTCAACAAGCACAAGTGTTCCTGACTTGCATTAATCTCAATTCAATCTTTTTATGGTCGAGTTTCACTTAAAGGCTTAATTTAATCGATTAGTTATGTATGGGTGATCACCCATATATTGTTTTGTCCAATTTATCAACCATATTGGTTGATTACCGGTTAATTGTATAACCACTCCAGTGTCCAGTGTTATTGTATAACCAGTGTGTTGATGGTTGTTAATGACTTTGTATAACAACACTTTGACCAAAATGGAAGTAGTGCTAACCACTAGACCACTCAACACATATATACATACATTTATATACATACGGTCATTAAAATGTTCTATTGCATTTTTGCCCATTGCATGGAAATTGGTTCTATTGTATATTATACCAAATACTTCCACATGGAATGGCATTTTGATAATTTGTTTGAAAACCAGATTTCAAAAAACGATTTAGTGCATTTGTTCAAAACAGCAGTTGACATGATGTATGTGATACATATATAAGTTTCAATAGTTCAGGTTGACAAAACGCCTGCTAGAGGACATGTGAGAAGATTCAATGCTCGAACAATAAACGAAGTGACAATTAATAAAGTCGGCAATAAATTTCAACCGGGATATATTTTTGTCAATAAAAGAAGGATTAATTTCCACATTTGGAAATGCCTTCGATTGTTTTACCAATACATGGTAGATATGTATGCAAAAACATTCGAAACAGAACGTTTAATTTATTGTTGTTTTTTGATTCGACCGTATTTTATTGTTTTCTTATTTTTTTTGTTTGTTAGAACTATTTATAGAATTTAACATTTATGTAGTAGTAATATCTTATAATAATTTCGAACAAACAGATCCTTGATGATGATGTTTAGAATACATCGAAACGTCGATAAACTACATACATGAATTAACGGATAAGAATAAATTTTGGTTTATGTTAAATAATAAAGAAATCAAGAATTATTATTAATTGACCTAAACAAAACACTTTATTTTTACTCTCCATATGACCGCAATGCTGAAACAAAAATAATAAGAGAACGTTTAATATTCATTCGTTTAAATCAAACCAAGCTTTTCTCTGAAGTACCAGCTTATTTGCGAGAGCCAATTTAATATGACGGTTATTCACAACACAAAATCATCTCAAATGCACGGCAAATATCCGATGCCAGTTTCGATAAAGATTTGTAGGAAGTTGTGACGAAAAATATGTAACATGAGCTTTCCAGAACACTGAATCCACTAAATCCAAAGTACGCAAAGTAATATCATCAAGGACATCAAGGTTACAGGAACTTCAGTTACATGAAACGATGATTATCCTTTATATAAAAAAAGAGCCGCAGCAAATGGCGGTAAGGTAACAACATATAGATATGCGAAACGGGAACATGAAAATAGTTCCTTAAACATGGATGGTTACTCCATATTAATCCTTTGCTACAAGGAACATACAGATCGCACATAAACTTGGAATACGGTATATATGCCAAATCAGTCAAATACGTTAGTTAGAAAGTACATTAATAAAGGCAACATCTCAGTTTTAGCGTGCTCCAATGAAGCAGCACTGGGATGTATGCATCATTCATCAATGACACGTGCAGCACGTCACCTCCAAACTAAGTTCGGGCTTTGTACAAGAACGTTATGGGAAAAAATATAAATCGCACATGGTTGATGATATTTCCTGCCCAATATAGCAAAATGATTAAAGATCTGTGCGTAGTATTCGCGAACTTAGTTCTCAATCAATTATTAATGCTACCGCCGAATCGATCTGCTCCGTCGGTCAATGTGAAATTACGTCGTTAATATAAATACAATACTGATGATTAGGTTTAATATAATTACAATACGGTTGATTAGCATTTCAATTCAAAAGATCACAATTGTCAATTAAATTGATGTTTGCAATCACCATAAAAAAAGATCAGGCTCAATCATTAAGAGTGCGCGCTTTAGATGTAGAACGGATTGAAATTCGTATGGACAATTATATGTTGCGTAAACAGGATAGAGGCATAAAACTAGATAATCTCTTTTACTCTGAACCAACAATGGAGCCACAACAAATAATGTATAACCTGCAGAAGCATCGAGAAATTGAACATTAGAGACCTTTAGGTTCTCTTTTCTTAGTGAGCACTGAGCACATTGAACATATGGGTAGTGCGAACATTTGTAAATCTATTTATGTTCTGTATACTGTTCTATATAGAGATGACACACCTCTACTAATTCAACAAGTTACTTAAATTTTTTTTTGCTTACTTGAAAACTTATTTGATCGCTAATTTTTCATATATCCGAACTGATCAGCTAGAGTGCTGATTATTTTTCATCCATATTTTTAAAAAGATAAATTAATTATGCTATCATTCTCATTACCACTTTTTGAAATCATTGCTACTACGTCAACAAAATGTCTGTGCATAAGCTTTATTTATAAGCGTAGCAAAGCACGCCGGGTCCTGCTAGTATTTCAATATAATTTTAAAATTTTATTATAATCTATATAATGTACATATTTTTTAAATATAAATTTGTAATAAATGAATTAAATAACAAATAATTTTTGGTTTTTTTATTTTCAAAAGTTCACAAAACACATAAATTTTTTTTAAAATTGACAAAAAGGATTGGTTGTTGTGTATTTCAATGGTTTACTATCACGAGCGGTTCTCCTATTATAGATAGGGGTAGTTTTAAAAATTACGGCTTTCATATATGTTCAATTTAATGTATCTCAATTGAAATTTGTATTTTGTTTTAGAAACAGAATTTTTTCCTGTCAAATTTGTATGAAATTCTGTTTCTGTTTCTGTTGTATGTGAATGCGCGGCTTAAGAGGTAGTTTAACATATGGTTGAATTCAACTATTACGCAAAGTTGAAGAATGGTTAGTTTAAACAGGCAACTTCGTTAAAAATGATCTTTGTGAATAGTTGTTTCATAATTTTCAAAAGTTACCTTAACTTAGCAATTCTTTTGAAATTTTGTTAAATTTACATACACGCTTCGTTATGTGAACGTTAGAAACGTAGTTTAATTCAAACTAACGTTTTTTACTATAGGTGAAAATAACTAAAAAATTGGTTTAGTTTAAATGATTAGCAAAGGTCAATACAACATGCAGGTAATAGTTGATGCCATTAGTTAAAATGGACTAGATGCAAGGTTAAAATCTACTTAGCAAAAGTAACGTTTAAATTAACTCTAGCAAAATTATTAATATTAAACTTGCGCTTAGCTGGTTGAAAAACAACCGATTTGCTTGGTTTATGTTAAGTATAGTTTTTGGTGACAATTACCTATATTTTTTTTTCAGTGCACCACCTTATAGTTTAATCGACAAGGTATAGACTTCAATCACATCGAAAAGACAGTACCCCAAACAGATGTTTCTCTTTACGTGATGTTTTCTACATCAGCAAGTAGTTGTTGAAAAAGTTGGACAAAATTCAACGTTTGGAGTAAAGAGTTGACGATTTCAATAAAAGACTGCATGATATGAAATGAAAAAATTAAGGAGTACCTTATATTGCTCCACAAAGTTTTAATATCAATTCAAACCACCTTTATGCCAAGAAACACGCAAAGGTTTACTTCAGCATCAAATCAACACAATAAAAGCAATAAAAATCGCTAGTTATGAATTATGATAAACGCGTTGAAAAAGAAGTCACCATCACCAGAGGCTACGAAATATTTATCAAGAAGAGAGCAAAAAATCGGAAGTAACTTTGAACACATTTGTGGTGTTATCGCTTATATTATACTCTAATAAGCAGTTACTATTGTAAAGGGGGTGTGTAGACTTTGTATTTCCCGGCCGTTTTTTATATCTGAAAAGCACTCAATCCTGGGATTCCCGGGAAATATTTTTTATCTAAAATCTATTATAAAATAATCATTTTATTTGATTTGGCTTGTTGAAATTTCATTCAAATTTTAACAGTTTTGTGAATTTTAAAGTAATAATGCGGACATTAAAAACCTTTGAAAACTTAAAATATTGTTTATTAGCCATACAAAGGACTAAAGTAATAAATACTATATACTTATAAGTGCTTCTTAACTTTTTAACATGTTGCGATCCCCCTAAAATTATAAAATATTCCTGCAGTTATTACATGCACTATAATAATCTAATAATGCATAATTTTAGAACAATCAACTAGACATATTTTGATGACAATAAGTAATTCATAATATAATATAAGTCAGAAGCAGAATCTAAGGCTGTTTTCTAAACCAAAACTTATTTGAAACTTATTTGTGGAGACTTACTTATTTGAATAAGTAACCTAAATAGGTGACTTATTTGAAATTTTTTTTTCATAGAAAAATCTAATTCGATATGACAGTGTCAAATATTTTTATGTTTGTTTACAAAATGGTTTTAAGAAATAAAATTTCTTTTTCGACCCCTAATAAAATAATGTAGTAATTTAAAATGAAAAAAAAAGAAGTTTTGTAAACTCTTTAATTGATCAAATTAAATAAATCGTTCTAATTAAATTTATTTTCGAATTTGCTTTTTGTTGCTGTCAAAATAAGAAAGCTAAATCATTTAGAATAGCTTTTAAATACTTATTTAAAATGGCGGTAAATAAGTAAGTCTACATAAATAAGTTTCAAATAAGTCGTCGTTTAGAATACAGCCTAAATCGTATATTCGCAAATAAATTTTACTGAAATCACCACAATAAAGTAAGGGTTTCAAAATTGAACCCTCATGTTATATAGATTTGCAAATGTGTTTTGATCCACTATTTCAACTGCTATATTCACGGCGGTTTCCAAATTACTACTTTGACCTAGTGGAGGCTAATAATGCCGTTTACCGATAACAAAACTTGTGCATTAGCCTGTACGAAAAATAGTTTACAAGAAACATCTACATTTGAGGGTAAAATGTATAGGCGAGTGCTTTCGATAATACGAATAATATACTTTTTCGGCAAACGGCTGTAAAGTTTAACTTTACTGCCGCTAGGGAGTTAGCTAAAGTCTTACTTTTTAGCCTGACAGCAAAAGTAACGTCTAGCGACAGCAAAAGTAACGCCATTTTTATTTTATATTACGGAGGCTGTAAAGTAGCATTTGTTATTTGTTAGTTTGTTATTTTTTCAAACATATTGTATAACCATGACAACAAAAAATAAGTTGATTCTCATATTATGAAATTTTGAAAAGGCTGCTTTGATAAAAAAATTTTATTCATACAAATTTAAATGTTGTTTTCTCTTTTTTGGAAGTAATTATGACGGTACAAATTCATATTTATAAAAAGTTTGATGTATTAATTTTATATTTATAAAAAATTTAAACGTTTGCCGAAAAAATAGTGTATTTAATTCGGAGCTAAAGTGACTTTTTGTGTTTCGTCTATAATTGTCGGCCTTCCTGCGGTCGGCCGTCAAACTATAGACTCAACACAAAAAGTATCACTTTAGCTCCTAATCAAATAATATACTATTTTTTTTCTTCAAATATGATAAGCGGAAAACAAAAAATAAATTTATATATATATATATATATATATATATATATATATATATATATATATATATATATATATATATATATATATATATATATATATATATATATATATATATATATATATATATATATATATATATATATATATATATATATATATATATATATATATATATATATATATATATATATATATATAATAAATTCATTTTAATAATAAAACACTTGTTGTTTTTCGCAAATTAATTTTTTGAATTAAACTTTATTTATATTATTATAAATAAATAAAATTAAAATTCGCTCAACCGGTGTCGGTTTTTATACCATTTTCAAGAGCTTAAAAATTATTATAAAGAAAAAATAATAAAACATGTCATTTATATACAAATAAAATCAATTTAAAAAAAGAAACTAGATCAAAAATGAATACAAAACAATATTTAAATTTAAATAATAGTATTTTCAAAGAAATAACATTTAAAAAAATTATTGTTCGTCTCTTAGATATCAAGTAATGACTGCATCTTCGCATCCGACAAATGGAAATAACATCTCAATGTAGAAAATTTTGAAAACAAATTTGGAAAGTTGTGTTAAAGAAATATATCTGGGTTGGTTAAAGGCGAATAAATGACATCTGTTTGTAAATTTAATAAATTTTTATTTAAATAAAGAGCTTTACGAATTTCAAACGATTCAAGAATATCAAGTTTAGGGCCCTTAGTTTCAACATGATGAATTTGAAAAGAAAAATAAAAAGTAATTATGCATGCACATACTAGCATTTTTACCAAAATCAAACCTAACTTAACTTGATTCAGTTCGGTGCAACTTGGAAGTTAAATCTGTAATTAATAATTGTGCTTTCTTTTTAGCTAAATCTTGCAAACATCTTCATATTGACTTAAAAATTCGTTGACAGTTCGCAGAAATCGGAGAGCTAGTTCAATATTCGGATCATGTTGTTGAAAGTTGTTGCATTATTTATTATCTTCTGGTATAATGGTTGCAATAAAGAAGTTTTAATTTTGGGTAGAAATACAATTTATCCATTTGTAAGCTGCAAATTTTGAGGGTGACATGGAGCATTGTCCAGTAAAAGAAGAACCTTAAATATTATTTGGATTAAATACTATTTTACTTGTGGTACGCAAGAGTAATGAGACAAATCAATGAACAATGTGGCTTTAACCCAAGCTTTTGTATTGGCATTCCAATAAATGGGTTGTTTATTCCTTTTTACTTGAACGCTTTGCCACCTAAGCCTAATCGCTCTTTAGTATTGAACACCTGATCAGCAGCCAAATTCTGTGATTGTGAAGCGGTGAAGTGATAATTTTTTGAATGAACAGAAACGATGGAATTTTTAACGCTTCACCGCTTCACAGTTACAAAATTTGGCTGCAGGACAGTAAGATGTACCGCAAATTATTTCAGTCAATTTTAGTGGGAACATACTGTTGTGCTGTATCGAAATCAGTAGATGCGCTTTTCAATTTTAAATTTTTGCAAAAAATGCCCGTGTTTAAATAGTTCGAACCAACCATGACTTGCAATAAAACTGCAAAGCCATATCATTAATTTATTTTCCATTGTTTTTATTTTTTTTAAATAAAATGTGTTATGTAGTAGGAATTACAATATGTGTCAAAACAACAAATAAAAACTTTTAACAGCACGGTCACCGCAACAAAATGCGTTCAACGATGTTGATGGACGCTAATTTTTATTGTTTGTGTTCTTTAAATTTTTTTGAGTTGATAACTAAACAATAAATCCAATCATTTAATAAAATATGGCAGACCCAATATTTCATTATAGGATAGAATAAGATCTCACTGCTATTGCCAGGGTTGTATAATATCTCACGTTAACTCGTATGTCAACAGATAGAATTATTTACTTACAAATTAACTATGATCATTGATACACCTACGCATTTTGTATCTAGCTAATAACGATCTATTGCTTAAAATCAACTGATTTGCATAGAGAATCTCTTACATCCCTTTGCTGATATACATCAACATGTTATTTTAAAATTTTGCTTTGAACACTCGCAGGCGTTTTTTGTTACAAGTTTCTTGTTTGCTTGTTTTAATTAAAACCTGTATGTATATGATCATAGGTGGTATACTGGTATACCAGAAGGTTTAATTAAAATAAGGTAGATATAAGTGCGTGTAATACCAAAATTTGTCTTTTTTTTTAATTTTTGTTTTGGAAATTTTGATTTCAAAAACCGTGTAAAGTCGAAAACGTGTTAAGTGAGTGCCGTGTAAAGCGGAGGATAGGTGTATATATATATATATATATATACACCTATCCCCCGTTTTACACGGTAGATACGTTCCTGATAAAAACGTGTTAATCGAAACTATAAATTTTGTATGGAAATCCGTGTTAAACGAAAACCGTTGGTTTTTGGTCATTTCTTGGGCGACAAACAGATTCGGTAAAACATAAAAGTACCAGTTTAATCACATAAGATATCCACATAACAGTTAAATTGATTTTCAAAAAGAAAAACATGTAACCTAACCAATAAGCAATTCACAGAAAAATAAAAAGTAATTATGCATGCACATACTAGCATTTTTACCAAAATCAAACCTAACTTAACTTATCTTAACCGAAACACGTAAAAGAGAAAAACAGAGTTTTTTTCTGAGATATTTCCAACCATACCTTTGAATTGGAAAAATTCAAATTAATTCCATAGTTACTTGAGTTTAATTGCTCACAAAATCCTGAATAACTTGATTCAGTTCGGTGCGACTTGGAAGTTAAATCTGTAATTAATAAGTGTGCTTTCTTTTTAGTTATAAATTGCAAACATCTTCATATTGACTTAAAATTCGTTGACAGTTCGCAGATCGCGGAGAGCTAGTTCAATATTCGGATCATGTTGTTGAAAGCAGTTGCATTATTTATTATCTTTTAGTATAATGGTTGCAATACAGAAGTTTTAATTTTGGGTAGAAATACAATTTATCCATTTGTAAGTTGCAAATCGTGAGGGTGACATGGAGCATTGTCCAGTAAAAAAAGAACCTTAAATATTATTTTGATTAAATACTATTTTACTTCTGGTACGTAAGAGTTATGAGACAAATCAATGAACAATGTGGCTTTAACCCAAGCTTTTGTATTGGCATTCCAATAAATGGAAAGATTTATTTATTCTTTTTTACCTGGACGCTTTGCCACCTAAGCCTAATCACTCTTTAGTATTGAAAACCTGATCAGCAGCCAAATTCTGTTATTGTGAAGCGGTGAAGTGATAAGTTTTTGAATGAACAGAAACGATGGAATTTTTAACGCTTCACAGTTACAGAATTTGGCTGCAGGACAGTAAGATATACCGGAATTAATTTCAGTCAATTTTAGTGAGTACATACTGTTGTGTTGTATCTAAATCTGCAGATGCACTTTTTAATTTTAAATTTCGAGCCAACCATGACTTGCAATAAAACTTAAAAGTCACTTTATTTGAGTAGATGGAGTAAATCTATTTAAGTAGATGGCAACTGTTTCACATTCCAAAAATTTTAAAGTCTTACTAGTTATGATATTGGTACCAATTGGAATTCGTCTTTCATATTGGTCTTCAAGCCATATTATTAATTTATTTTCCATTGTTTTATTTTTTTAAATAAAATGTGTTGTGTAGTTGGAATTACAATATGTAACAAAACAACAAATAAAAACTTTTAACATCACGGTCACGGCAACAACATGCGTTCAACGATGTTGATGGACGCTAATTTTTATTGTTTTTGTTCTTTCAATTTGTTTGATTTGATAACTAAACAATAAATCCAATCATTTAATAAAATATGATAGACCCCAATATTTCATTATAGGATATAATAAGATCTCACTGCTATTGCCAGGGTTGTATGATACTCACGTTAACTCGTATGTCAACAGATAGAATTATTTACTTACAAATTAACTATCAACAACCATTGATACACCTACGCATTTTGTATCTAGCTAATAATGATCTATTGCTTAAAATCAACTGATTTACATAGAGAATCTCTTACTTCAACATGTATTTAACAAATTTTGCTTTGAACACTCAAAGGCGTTTTTTGTTACAATTTTCTTGTTTTCTTGTTTTAATTACAACCTGTATGAATATGATCATAAGTGGTATACCAGAAGGTTTAATTAAAATAAAGTAGATAAGTGCGTGTAATACCAAAATTTATCTTTTTTTGACATTTTTTTTTTTAATTTTGATTTCAAAAACCGTGTAAAGTCAAAAACGTGTTAAATGAGTGCCGTGTAAAGCGGGGGATAGGTGTATATATATATATATTTATATGTATATATATATATATATATATATATATATATATATATATATATATATAAATATATATATATATATATATATATATATATATATATATATATATATATATATATATATATATATATATATATCAGGCACGAAGCTTGAGTTTTTCCATAACGGAAGCACATTGCCTTATTTGCTTTTTTAGCATAGGGATTGCGTTTCGTATGTTTTCGCTACCACTGCATATTATAATATTTTTTTAATTTTATTCTTTCTAAAAAGATTTCAGTTTAAATGTGTAAACGCTTGCGATTAATCTGATTATATTTTTATAAATATATAATATTAATGTTAGATTAGCACGGTTTTGATAAAATACGAATTTCCATCTTATATGGGATTTTTTGCATTAAATTTCTAGACAATACTTTGTGTGAATTCATAGAATGGGGAACATTTCTATTCTAATTAACATCCTAAGTCACGATTGTATAGTCATTATTGATTGTTTCCAATCAATGTGAAATCAATGGCTGACACTTGGTCAATTTGTAGTTCTATATGTATTAACATTAGACTACATTAAGGGAATTTTAAATTTATTTTGGATTTTTGAGATCAATTAAACTCAAGTAAGTAAAGCAGTAATTGGAATATTTTCAATTCAAAGGTATGGTTTGAAGTTTCTCAGAAAAAAACTACTATTCACATTTTACGTGTTTCGGATCGGATTCGAACCTACCCTCGTCAGTGCCCGGCTCGAATCCTTGGGCAGACACGCTATCGATTACGCCGTTGAGGCGATGACAATTTCAAAGTTGAAACTTCTTCATCACTTAATTATTTTTTACTTAAGTTGAATTTTTCCACTGTCATTAGACTCCATATTATGGAAATGCTTTTACATTATATGGGATTTTTTGCATTAAATTTCTAGACAATACTTTGTGTGAATTCATAGAATGGGGAACATTTCTATTCGAATTTCCATCTTTTTTTTTATTCAAAGTTTGGCATGTTTTGTGTTAATCATAATAAATTATAAATTAACGTCTCTGAATATCCAAAGATACCATGCCCAACTAGGGATTAGGATTAAGTTTGAATAAATTAAGCTTCTTTAGGAAATTTCTGGACGTTAACTTTAAAATTTTGAGGATTAATTCTATCAAGGAGAACCCATGTAGGTAAGACATTCCATAGACGCAAACTCTGTTGAAAAAATAACGCTGAGCAGCAACAGCTCTGCACCTTTTTATATGAAGTGTAAAAGGATGGGCTTTAACATTTGCTCTGGTGTAACGCGATAGGTTTGCTAGTTCAGGTAAAAATGATGTGAACTCAGCGGAATTGTTCATCCTTTTGTTCATCCGTAATGTATTTCTAGAAAATTATGGGATCAGCAACATTTCTTCTGTGCTGCAAGGAATCAAGCTCATTAGTGAGAATTGAGTTACCAATCAGTTTGACAGCTCTACGTTGAACAGAATCAAGATGCTTCAAACTTACTAAAACCAACCCAGATGTGAGGGACGTATAAATGAGAGGGGGAATACAGGGACGTATAAATGAATTATATATTAAAAAAAGCTGTTCGCTATTGAAAAACTTGCGACATTCTCCCGAAAACCAAATTTTTAACAGTGTTCTTAGCTAGGCTAAAAATATGAGAATTTCATTTCAGAAGTTTTAAAAATTCTTTCTCCACAAGATCTTTGGAGTCAAACTGTAATGAAAACGGATTGGGTGCGGACAACCTAGAAAAATAGCATACTTATGTTTTACTTGTATTAAATGACAACACTGTTGACAAAACTCCAGTCCCCAATCCATAATTCTCGTTAGATCATTGTTTAAGGAATTTATCAAATTTGACCTACAGTCATTAAGCAATTTTGAAGACTCTCGTTGTATTAAAAAGAAGCTCGTTATATTAAAATAAAAATAAATGTGCATGAAATGTGTTTATAAATGTGTATTATTGTATACATACAAATGTGTATTAGTGTATACATTCAAATTAAGCCATTTATTGTTAGGCATTTAGTAACACAGAAATTTCTTAAATATTTATTTAATATTTTCAAAAATTTTTAGAAATTTTTATAAATTGAATAATGAAAATTCATCGTTAAAAATTAAGATATAAAATAACCATTTTAATAATAATTATGGATATAACAAAATATTATATATCTAATTGTGCACTTAGTTACCGTAGAAGTTTCTTAGAAACTATTTCTTGCGTTGATAAAAATAAGAACAACTTGACAAAATTAATTTGCTTGCATCGAAATTTGTTCGCAAATGCCCCTAAGTGTCCTAAATTGTTTCCTAAGTGACATTTTAGACGTAAAGATATTTCTCAACTGCATCTCCTGTGTTTACTACAAAATTTGTTTATATCAAAGTTTCCAGTGAATAATTAATTAATAATTTTAACTTAAAATTGGAAAACTTCTTGGATATTTACTAATCATAAAATTTAAAACATATAAAATTATCTGAAAATTTGTTTAATAAATTATTAAAAAAACAACCTAATTTTTTTACAAATTTTATAAATAAATTTTTTACTTAAAACTTAAAAGGGTAGGAAACAAAAGTTTTCAAAAAATGGTATATTAATATATTAGCTATTTTTAAAACAGTAAAATGTGGAAAGGAACCAAATTTCTTTTTTTATTATGTAATAATGGTTTTCAAGTTCATCTCTTTATCAATATCAAAACAAATTTTTCCTGGCTAATGTAGATGGCAGTTAATTTGAGCAAGTTTGATCTGCAATGGAACGCGCTAATATAGTGTTCATAACAATATTTTTAGAAGCTCAGAGTTAGTCGTGATCATAAATTTCGCATCTTATCAATTTTCACCGTTTTGAGAAAATTGATAAGATGCGAAATTTATGATCACGTCTAACTCTGAGCTTCTAAAAATATTGTTATGAACACTATATTAGCGCGTACCATTGCAGATCAAACTTGCTCAAATTAACTGCCATCTACACTAGCCAGGAAAAATTTGTTTTGATATTTTATTTATTTTAAAGTTCCCTCGGCGATCTACTCAAAGCTACTCCAAGCAAACTTTATAGCCTGATTCAAAATTATTATTATAAATTATAAAAAAAACAATAAGATTTGTTCATTTAAAGCTTTAATCCATAGTAGGCTATTGTGATAATTTGTCTCAATAATACATGGAAGAAATGTTATGAAAAATAAAGTAGAAAAGAATCTTCGGGCTTCAAGTTTATGCAAACAATATTTAATTTTCAAATATTTGCCATGTAAATAAACATATGTTTGAAAGACGAATTCTACGTAGTTTGATTTTTCCCAAAATTGTGCAATGTTGTCTAAGTTCCTTTTTGTGTAAGCTCGAATCAACTACCAAAGTATCATCAAAACTGCTTGATCACTACAAACTTTAGTGTTACTTTTGAAGATAAAAAAAACATAAAAAAAACAATTTAGCTAACCAGCTAACTTTAACAACCGTTAATTAATAATAAAAATTATTAATTAATATTATGCCGATTTATGTCTTGCTTTAAATTTTCTTTCAAATTGGGATCGTAGATTTTACAAATTCTAAATAAACAGCTGCTCGAAAGACTTCTTACTATTTTGTCCAATTTTTAGCATAAACTAATCATTTGGTATGTATCAAACCGAATCTCTTCCCAAAAATTCGTCAAAATCGCTATAAAACAAAAATTTTAAAAATTAAATTGCACTGGATTGATTTTATAAATGCCATCCAGAAACACATTTTTCATGAACATTAAATTTTACGTTTGTTGTTGCTGTTTTTTTATTTTTGTATGGATAGAAGAATGAGTTGAGTCTTATCATTCTTTTTTATTTTCATATACGAATTCTGTTTCATAGTTTTGACTGTTTGATCATTGAATGGTGTATTTTATAAAAGATTTTTGTTTTGTTTTGATTGTTTCGTGTGTTTCTTGAGAAAATGAGTAAAGTAGTAAAAAAGATTTTGATATCCATATTTTTAATAATAATTTATAATTTGAAACAAATTGAAAATTATTGAGTACGGAAGCACTCATTCAAATCAATATATAGAGGATTCGTGCCTGATATATATATATATATATATATATATATATATATATATATATATATATATATATATATATATATATATATATATATATATATATATATATATATATATATATATATATATATATATATTTATGTATATTGTAACGACTCTTCGTTGGTTCTTTTAGATTATTGAGCAAATACGACAGTAAAAAGACAGATCTTTAGTTAACAAAATCCCAAACTTTATTTATCGACCAGTTACAGCAACTTCCTAATTTTAATTACAATGAATTCCTGGGTCTCCAATTTATGCACGATGAACTTCACTGCTTTTCCACAATTTGAATCAATAATGCTCGGAATCGTAAAATCTGTATTTACTATTCCACTAAGTTCAAATTCTTTTACTATTAGTACCCAGGCTCAAGTACCACCGATTATTCCTTATACTTTCGAATATTTGTAAAACACTTTTAATTGCAAAATTAAAACTGACTGTTTGATATTCTGTTCGCTTATTTATATTCAAAAACAAATAAGCAGAATATTCTGGTACTCACTGTAGTTGTTTCTAGAAAAAATAGGCCACTCCTCCTTTTAATTTCATTAATGTAAACAAATTTAATTTACATTAATTTATGCAACTTGTATTAGTTAAACGGAGTTAACTTTTAATTCATCTTTGAATGTAGAAAACATTTAGGCAGAACGTATTGGTTATTTATGATTAAATTAAATTAACCCATTCTGGACGAAGTTTATTACACTGCCCTCCATTTAGTTTTGTTCGTCCCGAACAATATCAGCTATCGCATTGGTGCTGTTACCTTGGTACGGTGCCAACCTTTGCAGATGTATCACTTTCATCTTGGTACGGGGTCCCTTTTGGATGCGGTAGATAACATCATTAATTCGTTTCATTACTTTATATGGGCCTTCCCAATCTGACTGCAGCTTGGGTGATCTTCCCTTAGTTCTCCTGGGGTTGTATAGCCATACCAATTCTCCTTCTTGAAAACCGCCACTATTTGCATTTATGTCGTACCTGGTTTTCATTTTGTCACTGGCAATCTTAATGTGGTCTCGAACCTGTTGATGGATTTTATTCATCTTCTCCCTTAGTTGTCCCACATAATCCGTTTTCGTAGATACCAGACCTCCAGGGATGCCGAACTCGATGTCACTGGGAAGATATAGTTCTCTCCCGAACATGATACTCGCTGGCGTTTCACATGTCGTATCGTGCACTGCGCTACGATAGGCCATCAAGAATAACGGAAGATCCTTATCCCAACTTCTTTGGTTGGCTTCTACTACCTTTGACAGGTGTTGTTCCATGGTTCGGTTGAATCGTTCTACCATGCCATCCGATTGTGGGTTCATAGGTGTAGTTTGTGTTTTTCTAATGCCGAGTGTTCTGCACAGCTCTTCCATCAGTTGAGATTCGAAATTCCTTCCCTGGTCGGTATGCAACTCGAGCGGTGTTCCATATCTGCAAACCCATTCATTGACTAATGTTTCCGCGACCGTAACTGCTTCCTGGTTCGGTATTGCATAGGCTTCCGGCCATTTTGTAAAGTAATCAATGACCACCATGATGTATTTGTTACCTTTTGTAGTTTCCGGAAATGGCCCCGCGATGTCTATAGCAATTCTCTCCATTGGGGCTCCCACATTGTACTGCTGCATCTCTCCTCGAGTTCTAGTCTTTGGTCCTTTGCTCGCCGCACAAGTATCACATCGCCGACACCATTGCTCTACGTCGGTTCGATACCTTACCCAATAAAACCTTTCCCTTACTTTAGCCAGGGTTTTATTGACTCCCAGGTGTCCTCCAGAAATACTTCCATGCAGCTTTCCCAGTACCTCTTCTACTCGACTTGATGGCAGCACCAGTTGCTTTAACACTTTCTTTCCATCAGCGGACTCCCATTTTCTTTTTAGTTTCCCGTTGTCCATCAATAGTGAGTCCCATTGCGCCCAGTAGCACTTAATAATAATAATAATAATAATAATAATAATGTTTATTAAAGCATCAGTAATAACATCTCACATACAATATCTTCTTTTCTTTTTTTCTTTTTTCTTATGAATAAATAATAACAACCAAAAAAAACAAATTATGACAAAAATAAAGAAAAACAAGAAAAAACAAGTTCGATACAAAAAATAATAACAAAAAAATTAATCAAAAAAAAAAACATGTAAGACAATAGCAGTAACCCGTCTGTCTGGTTGGTTTTCTCTTTCATTCATTATATAATTATTGAAAAAAAAATAATTAAAAAAAAAAACATCATTTGAAACTTTAGTATGACTTGCCTTTGAATAGATTTCCCAGCGTAAACTATAATCTATATAGTTGTTTAAGCGTTATATTCATTTATCAAAATCAATCGATATTTAATTGAATTCACTAAGAAGTTGCAGAGACTATCAAAGTTTTTTCCATTTAAATATTCCAAAAATTCAACTTTGGGCAGCTTCGTTTTATTAAATGCGTCTCTCCTATAATGTTTAAAAATTGGACACTCTGCTACAAAGTGGTAGGTATCCTCGACAGCATTTAGGTTACACAATGAGCATAAGACATTTGTGTTACTTTGCCATGGGCGTGCATTTAAATTCAGCAGGCCCCCTCTGGCCTTAAATATTAGCGAGATCTGTTGGACTGTGCTTTCATTTGAAAAATATTTTGGAATCGTTTCATAATCTAACCCGCAGTATTCATCGTGGCGTGTAGAGTTACGGGCTAACCTGGCATTTTCCACTTTATGAATTTGTGACAACTTATCCAAAATTTCGAAACAGTTTTCCTTCCACTTTCTTATGTTAATAGTACCCATGTCAAAAGCAATATTGCAAAAGTCTGCTAGCTTTTTCCAAAACGGCACCCAGTATTCTTCTTTTTTTAGTGTCTCTAGCGCCAGAAAATTCGGCAGCCGCCTACTGTCGTACTGCAAAATCTTTAGTACATACTCAAAATGAAGCTTAAGCGTGAAAATAAACATCTTTGGCAGTCCAAGTTCAATTTCTAGCATATAGTTAGGGGTATTTTGTGGTAAATTAAACATCTTTTTAATAAAAAACCTCTGTAGTCGTTCCACCTCTTCATATTCTGAAAAGCCCCAAGCTTGACAGCCGTAGCACAAAACTGCTCTAGAAACTGCTTCGAATACTTTCATTTTTCCCAGCACTGATACTTCATTGCGACATATATAGTTGCTCCACGTAGCGTGTATACCTATTTTTGCAGCTGCAAGTTTTGCATTTAGGTCCATGTGAAACGACAACTTTTGTGTTAGAATAACGCCAAGATATTTATAGGACTTAACTACTTCTATATTTTCACGACGAAATGTCCAGCACTCCTTTGCACTCCCTTGCAGCACTCCTTGTTACCACCTTTGCCAAAAATCATAATTTTGGATTTTTCGATATTCACAGTTTGATTCCAGCACTCGCAGTATTCTTCCAGGTTTTTAATCATTCTCTGGAGTTTATGTGGTGAGTCTGCTAACAGAACGATATCATCCGCATACATCAGCAATCTGACAGTTCGTTGTCCTATTTGAATTCCACCACCAATAAGTTCGTTTAAGTCATTTAAAAACAGTGAAAATAGTAAGGGGCTTAGCAGACAGCCTTGTTTTACACCCATGTTTATTTTAAACCATTCGGAAGCGGTTTTTCCATCCCAAATAGCTGCTTCGTTATCTTTATATAATAATTTTAAAGTCTCTATAAACTTTGTAGAGACTCCCAAGCATACTAATTTATAAAAAAGAGTCTCTCTGATTATGCAGTCAAAAGCTGCTTTAAAATCGACAAAAAAAGCATAGACTTTTTGCTTCCTTTTGCTGCACTTAAGTTTTACGATGCTGATAAGGGAGAAAATGCTGTCAACTGTGGAGTAGCCTTTTCTAAACCCCGCTTGATATTCATTTAATATTTCGAATGCGTTTGTCCATTCTATAAGCCTATTTAACATGATGCTAACAAAAAGCTTTGCAGCTGTATTCATAAAAGAAATTCCTCTATAGTTGTTTGGGCTATTTGGGTCACCTTTCTTAAAAATGGGAAAAATTATTGCTTTTCTGAATATATTTGGTATATTTCCTTCCTCGTAGATTTTGTTAAATGCTTCAACAACCTTGTTTAAGAATGAAGCTGGTGCATTTTTAAAAAATTCATATGAAATTCTATCTTCTCCTGGGGCTTTACCATCTTTAGCTTTTTTGAGAGCTAACAGGATTTCTTGGGTGGTAATTGTACCATCTAATAAAGGTGAGTACACGAACGGTTGAGCATAGAGAGTTAGTGTAGCAGTTTTTGATGGGTTAAGGAGGCCCTCAAAATATCTTTGGAAATCATACATGCAAATGTTATTTCCACATATGAACTTTTTCGTTCGTAGTTCACGCATGGCACATCCCCATTCTTTAGCATCTCTTATATTACCAAGCCGCTCTGCAAGGTCGCTATAGTATAACTTTGCTTTTAATGAACAAAGGGCTTTAAAATCATGGTTTGCCTGCAGGTATATTTTCCTCAGATAAACTGAATTATTTTTACGCAACATATTTAAAAACTTAAAAGACTTCTGTCTTGCTTTAAGACAGTCTTTGTCAAACCATTTACTCTTAAAATCAGCTACATTATAGTTATGGTTCTGTTGAGGGCCAGCTGCTTTGTAAATAAGATCGATTAACAGCTCCAAATTAAAGGGTTGCTGATTCTTATGTGCAAATAATAGTTCTTCCAAGCGGTGTTTATACAAATCAGAATTATCCTGCTTCCATATCAAATTCGGTAAAAGTTTTATCGACTTTTCAGATGAGCCCATATGATTCCCTTTGATAGACAAAACAATAGGTAAGTGATCGGAAAAGCTTTCATTACCTACTTCGAATTTTTTTACGATTTCCAGTGAGTCGATTGATACACAACATATGTCATTTACAGAGGTCCCCATTTTACCTATAAAGCTCAACTCCCCAGTGAAATCTCCAAAGGTCCTTCCATTTAGCACAATCCCCCCTACATCACTCATAAGCTCCAGAAATTTTTTCCCCTTTTAGTCTACTTTACTATCTTTGGAATCTCGGACCTCCTTAACTACCGGGAAAAAACTACAAACATTTTCATCTAGGTCTTGTAGTCGGCCAATTCTTATATTTAAATCACCAATTATTATGAATTTTCTAAAACTACTTATATCCTCCAAGAGCTGATGGAGTGCCTGAAAATCAGCATCCCATTTACAACAGTTAAGGTATGTTGGAAGGAAATATAACTCTGTTTTGTTTGTATAAACTTTTAATACAACTGAATTCTTAATATGCTCAAACTCCATACGATACCTTTTTGAAATACTTTTCCGGATACCAAATACACACCCCCCGCTTGCTCTTCCGGAAGCATTTTGCTTGGTGGCTCCGATCCAACATAATTCGTAATTGAGAAAAAAGTGACTATACGCTTCAAATTTATCTGTCATAATCCAAGTCTCAAAGAGGAAAAAAATATCGTGAGAATTTACATAATTAAAGAAACTTAATATTAAATATTTATTGGCAAGTCCATTTATGTTATAGGCTAGAACTTTTAATTCGTCAACTTGCTCCAGACAGACGGCTTTTAATTGCTATTTGTTTTTACCTTTTCTAGAAATATAATTATTTAAAAAATTTGAAAAATCAAAATTTAACATTTGTTTAAGTTGTTGTATACCATCTTCATCATTGGATGTGGTGAGTAATCCTTCATCTGTTATAGAGAATTGGACATCGTTTATAAAAATCTGGTCTTCCTTTATTTTGACGGAGGTGTTTTTATCGAGGGTGTGGATTTCATTTCGCAGGGCGAACAAATACGATCTTCTTTTACGAAACGAGTTTGTAAAGTCTCGGTTCACTGAAATTGGAGTGCCCTTCAATTTAATACCATTTGATAAAATCTGCGAAACATCCATTGACGAGCCGAATTCTACGAATATTAAGTCTTTCCTTCGTCCCATATAATGTGCCCGGACTACGTTCAAATTTTCCAGTCCGAGTAAAGTTTTGCAAAAATTTGTTACCTGATCTAGTGGTGTATTTTCCTCTTTTGCTATTCCCCTAAATATTAGGTTTCGACGCCTACAATTGTTCTCTCTTCTTTCAATCAAATCCATGAGCGCCTTTTCTCTTAAGTTGTACGTCTTTTCTCTCGTGTCATTTAATATATCCCTCTCCTTTTCTTTTTCTTTGAATGCCTTTTCTTTAGCTTCAAGTTGAATAACTTTAGAGCTTAAAAGGCTGCATTGTTCTTGTAATTTAGTACATTGTTCCTGTATTGAGCTTATTTCCTTCCGAAGATCAGCTTTTGTTGCTAAATGCTCAAGTTTATTATCGAGTAGATTGCTGATTGCCAACATCAGTTCATCAGAAACTCATTTTACCCACTTCCATTTTTTTGAGTGTCTGGTTAGCTTTCTTTGCCTCCGGTGTGGCTTCAGGTGGTGTAGTTTTCCTTTTATAATTTTCTGTTTGAAGTTCCATTGGGCATGGAAAACTTTTGTTTACAACACAAAAAGAGAAGCAAGAGTTTCACTTGCACTTTAATGTTGTTAAGGTGTCCAAAAATTAGAAAAACTTTATAACACTTCAATTTCGTCTTATTAGCAGTTTTTAATGTAATCGCTTTAGTTTTTTCAATTTTGCGCTCTACACAAGTTCTGAATACAAACAAAAAAGAACTCAGACGCTAATACACACAATGGTGTAGAACAAAAAAACAAAGTCTGATATTTTGATATTTAATTGATACTCAATAACTTTATCACTTTGGATATTTTCCAGTTGAGTTTTTTTTGGAACATTAAAACTCTATTTTTCCTTTAAATATTAGTTTAATTAATATTAGAAGTTTATAGTTCAAATTAGTTTTATTATTTTTGTTTAGAATTAGTTTTTAATGTAATCGCTTTGATTCTTATTGGATTTGCACTTCACACAAAACATCTGATGTCAAAAAATTCAGTCAATAATTCACAATGATATAAAATGAAATGTCTAATTATGGTTTTTGTTTTAAGATCAATAAACTGTGTCCACATATTTTGCACTTGGATTTATGTGAAACAATTTAAGTTTTTTTTTCTTTATGATATTAGTTTAATATTAGCAGTTTATAATTTAAATTAGTTTAATTTTTTTTTGACACTATATTATTTATGCTTATAATATTAATATTTTTTTTCCATTGCGCGGTTTGCAAATTAACATAGCGTCCACTTTATTTTTTTGTTTTGTTTTTTAAATGACACAACAAATCATGCTTTTAGGTTTGGTAGTAGTTTATAGTTCAAATTAGTTTTTATTGGATTTGCACTTCACACAAGCCATCTGATGCAAAAAATTCAGATGGGTAGTTTCACAATGATATGAAGGAAATGTATTTTGCTTTTTGCTTTAAGATCAATACACTGTCATATATTGGACTTTTTGCACTTGGATTTATTTGAAGCAATTATAAGTTAAATCAGTTTAATTTTCTTTTTTTTTTTTTTTGGTGTTATGTCGCTTATTCGTACAATATTAATATCTTTTTTTTCCTCACAGCGAGGCTTGCAAATTAACATAGCGGTCCATCTTTTTGCTGGTTTTTTAGATGACACAGCAAACCATGAATTTATGTTTGGCACATTTTAATCAGCTAAATTTATTATTTATTTGGTTCGATACAACGAAAATAGTTTATAATTAACAAATTATTATAGTTTTAGTATTAATTATTCAACTTTATTAGGTCTTTCATTAGATTGTATTTATTATTTTATTATATTTTCACTACACAAATAACAAGTCAACTTACTCGATCGCCATCTTTTAACCAACCTCCAGTAGCACTTCACCTCCGTACTTAAAGGTGCTACCTCTTTCCACTCTGGTCGCCTTCCCTCTAGTTGCTCTCTTTTCATTGCCTCGGTACACCAATCGTCAGGAGTTTGGAACTTAATTTGCTTCACTGTCATTGCCTCTTTTCTCTCAGTCCCTGCTACATGACTTGCGCTCCTCAATACAGGGTCTTCTTGAAAGATCATCAGCGTTACAATGTATCTTTCCCTTACGGTGTACAACGCGGAAATCCCTTTCCTTTTTGACATCCACTTGCTTGTTTGAGAGTTTCATCATCTGGACTGGAACTACTCCTTCTTTTGCTGCTTTTAATGTTTTGCATTCCCTTTGTATCCTTTTCTTACGGTGTTCAACGCGGAAATCTCCTGCCTTTTTGACATCTACTTGCTTGTTTGAAAGATTCATCAACCGAACTGGAACTACTCCTTCTCTTGCAGCTATTAGTGTTTTTGCATTCCCGTCTAATGTGCCTTAACTGTCTACAATTCCAGCATCTTACTCTGCTTGATCTTCTTCGTTGATTTTGTTCAGGCTTATCTTCCAAACTTTTGACACGCATGATCACTTCATCAAGCGCTGGCTTAGTGGCTCTTCAGCAACTTCCATCTGACGTACTCTATCTGAGTCATAACGCTCTTTTTTCCGGCTTCCATTTGTAGAGCCAATGCTAAGACTTCCGCAGGTAGTTTCTTCCCGCTTAGATACAGCTGATTTCTCATTTGTATATCTCGAAGAGCATTGATAAATGTACCAGTTCGTCTCGGTGTTCAGCGTTATAGTTCGGGTA
>CAVNZG010001317.1:51442-80702 GCA_963693315.1 Diogma glabrata
TATAATTCAAAATAGTACGTTTCTCGATCCACCAAACACACAATCTGTTGAACAACAACTAGACTTAATGAGAAGAAAGGAATTGGAGTTGAAAGAAAAGGAAATTGAACTTCTTAGACGGGAGATTGAAATGATGAGAACTAATAAGCCTTGTACGTCGAATGGAAATATTTTAAGCTTTAAAGATGTTGAGGAGTCATTGAACAAATTTAATGGCGATGACGAATATACCGTATTAAAATGGGCTGAAGATTTTGGTGAAGCCGCTATTTCTTTTAATTGGTCACATCGTCAGAAGGTTATTTATGGTAAAAGATTGTTGGGAGGAACAGCGAAGGAAAGCCTGCGTATGGCTTCTGGGATTGAGACGTGGGAGAATTTAGTCGAATTTTTACGAAAAGAATTCCCAGTTAATACGAACTCTGCTGTTATTCATAAGCGCATGGAGAGCCGACGAAAACAAATAGGGGAATCTTTTAAAAAATATTTGATTGCAATGCGAGAGCTTGGCAAAATTGGAAATTTAGAAGATGCCGCAATAATTGAACACTGCATTAATGGTATTACTGATCATGAACCAAACAAAGCTGTGCTATATGGTGCTTTGACAATTGAAGAATTCCAGGCCAAATTAATATTATACGAAAATATTAAAAATTTTAATGAAGTCAGTTCCGAAAGAGTTTGATCATCCGGGTCGTATGATAAGATAGGATGGCCGTGTGGGATCACCCTGTAAAATTATTTATAAATTATATTGTAACTTGTTATTCTAGTTTTTATTGATACATAAACATATAAGTACTGTTGTTCGTAAAATTATATCCTATAAATTGAAGAATAATTAAATAAAAGTTTAGTTTATTGTTGATTACTAAAAATTAATTATCGAGTTTTATTTCAATAAGCTCACATATATATATATATATATATATATATATATATATATATATATATATATATATATATATATATATATATATATATATATATATATATATATATATATATATATATATATATATATATATATATATATATATATATATATATATATATATATATATATATATATATATATATATATATATATATATATATATATATATATATATATATATATATATATATATATATATATATATATATATTATATATATATATATATATATATATATATATATATATATATATATATATTATATATATATATATATATATATATATATATATATATATATATATATATATATGTATATATATATATATATATATAAATATATATATATATATATATATATATATATATATATATATATATATATATATATATATATATATATATATATATATATATATATATATATATATATATATATATATATATATATATATATATATATATATATATATATATATATATATATGTATATATATATATATATATATATATATATATATATGTATATATATATATATATATATATATATATATATATATATATATATATATATATATATATATATATATATATATATATCAATGTGAAAATATACTTATACCTAAACCTCCGAATTCTTTGAACCTCCATCGATTTTCATGAATACCGGAAATAGATCTCTTCTTATCTTTGGCTTGAAAAGTGACATTTGACTTGCGCTTTTTATGTTTAAAGGGCTCAAACTTCCCCTACTTGAAAAAATAAAAAAAGTGTAGTTTTAAGCATTTTATGTATTCCTATCTCATTTAATTATGTACAATAAATGTTCTTTTATGTTTTTGAATATAAATTATTATGTTTTTCAACTTCTCTCTACTTAACCCATTACTTAATCCTCCCTTAACCCTCTGTTCGTTTCATCGAACAGTGAAATTACTTTTTTTCTAAATAGTGTTTACCTATGATAGTAATAGTTATGCATGGTGGCCCTTAGTACGATAAGGTTCCTTGATATGTTGTGTATTCGACTAAGAAATTGGATGGTGGTCCAAGCCTCCCTCCCCTTCCCACCACACCTCTCTTACAAAAAAACTTTTTTTAGACATATTTTTGAATAATTATATAAAATACTAAACGAACAAAAATCGAAAAACTAATGATGAAGAATTTGTGCCATTGGATGAGAATACTTATAGGAATAGTTTTCATATTTACTGGAAACATTGAGATGCTTCCAGGTGTACGTTAAATTAAGTGTTCGTTTCACCAAACACTGGCACGAACCCTATATTTTATACTAAAATTGGATTTCATAATTTTTCTGACATTTTGGTTATATGTTGGCACTATATTTTGAAAAGAACAGACGCATTTTATTCCGTGTGATATTATTTTGTTAAAACCGAATACTTATACAACAAAAAGGTTATAAGGACAGTTTTTATATATTACATCTATTAAAACGTTCATTCTTTGCATCGAATGTTTATTATTTGTATATGATATGTAGTTATAATGCGTCGAAGGCTATTGACAATGAGTGAAGTGAGGAAAATTATTGAAAATTGAAACGACGGAGATGAAGAAGTTGATAATATTTCTTTAACTAACAATTTTCCGGCAGATCGTGTTGCTGGATTAAGCGATGAAGAAGATATTGATGATCGTTTTATATTATTGAATCCTGATGTTAACAGTGATTTTCGGCGATGTGGCCAGATGTGTTTCAGTTTAAACTTCAACTAATATTGTTGAAGATACTGAAGAAAAGAAGTTCATCATTGAAGAACCCCAACCTGGACCATCTAATCATTAAGGACAAATACAAAAGAAAGTGAAATATGATTATTAATTATTGACTTCTTCTAGTAAACCAAAATATGGTCAAGAAACCAAAAATTATTTCAATATAGTTGCACCTTTAGCTGATTGCACCTTTAGCTCTGCACCTTTAGCTGATATGAGAAACGAGCTATGTGAAAAATTGAAGTTTATAATGAAAGATTATTAACATAACGTAGAGTTTTCTACGAATCACAAGGTGTTTTTGGAAATTATTTCACAAGTTATTATTTGCTTTATAATTGGCTGAAAAAAGAAATGGCGTTGACTGCTTTTGATCTCTGCGCTTAATTTTTTCCATGGTCATGCATGGAAGTTGCACTGTCTTACCGCAAAATATAAGACTAAAAAAACAAGGAGTCAAATTGAGTTCAATGTAATAGCGAGTCCTTGTTGTCATAGTCACGCTGAAAAGCAACAGCTCCGCACCTTTTTATGGGAACCGTAAAAGCATGGGCCACAGTATGGGTTCTGGTAAAACGCGAGAAGTTTGCTAGTTCAGGTAAAATTGATTTAATCTCAGAGGAAGTTCGTTCATTCATAATGTATTTGTAGAAAATTGTCAAACCAGCAACATTTCGTCTGTGCTGCAAGGAATCAAGCTCATTAGTAAGATATTATTATGTTGATTTTTTTAAAAAATGTCACTGTATCTAAATTTAATCTAAACTAAATCACTCAATTTTTTTTAAAAATAAATTTTTTTGGTATGTAATTATATAGATTCATCGTCAGCGTTCGATGAAACAAAAATTAAACTTTTCCATTTTCCGAAAAAAAGGTAGAAGATTACTTGTTTTTTTTCTCTCAGATTTGAGCTTATGAGCATCAAATTACTATAAAAAAGTATTTGGTTTCATCCTGGAAAATAGTTTCTGCAACTCGGTTCGAAATGGGTTACACTCCACCGTATATTCCACCTTAGTTAATAAAGATAATAGTATTATCCACCTTAGATAATAAATAAAATAAGTCGGACAAGTGCGAATAAAATTCGCTCGCAAAAATATCTAAAAAAATTGACATTAAGTTGTTTTGTAAACTCTTTATATTGACAGATCATAGACGCATAACAAAATAAACGTTTAATCGCAAAACGTCAATAATAAATGTCAATCACATCTACATTGATTAAAAATGAAACAAAAAATATTACTTGAGGTTAAATCTTATCCATCTGTTTATGTTTTTTTTTTTTAAATAAAAAGTGTTGTGTTATAGGATTTAGAATATGTGTCACAACAACACACAAATACCTTTTAAAACCTAGGTCCAGACCTAGGTCCCACAACAACCTGCGCTCCAAGGTATTGATGAACGCTTTTTTTGAACCCCTGCGGATTGAAGCCACCTGAGACAATAGATTCCGGCAAACTATACATTTTGTATGCAGTTCGGACAAAGTAGTATTTCTGCGATCTGCCAGTATGACAGCGTGGGATCTCGACTGATTGATTGGTTGCGGTAACCGATTGCCGAGTAGAAAGGGGGTAAGAATAAGTTTGAGGCATGATGTTGCTGATTTCATCTGAGCACTGTTGATGACGATATTTGTAAAAAACAACGAGGTCAGCAACAGTGCGACGATGTTGTAGGAAATCAAGTTTTGATGCCAAAGCTCGATCACCCACAGTTCGTATAGCCCGCTTTTGAACAGAGTCCAAGAGGGTCAAGATGGAAACAGAAGCAGCACCCCAAACTTGACAACAGTACTCCATACAGGGAGGAATATAGGACTTATAAACATGAAGCAATTGGTATGGAGTGAAAATTTTTTTCATCTATTTAGGAGGCCGAGTTTTATAGACGCGCTTTTTACCATCGCCATTACATGATCGTTCCAGAGTAGGTCATTTGAAACTGTGACACCCAATAAACGAATGTTTTAACATTCACCCATTGGTTTATCACGCATACTGAATAAAATATCTTTGGGGAACTCGGTCTTTAATCTGGAAACAATCAACAGCTATGTTTTGGTATAGTTGAAATTGATCAGGTTTTGGTCACCTCAATCGGCGAGTTTTTTTGGGTTTTTATTCACGTATATGGCAGCGTATCACCGGGCAGGATTAATTCGTTCGTGAATTTTACCTTTTGTAGGAAGGGGCTCGAACGACTTCTGCAGAGTACAATCATCTGCAAAACTATTTATTGGGTTGCTGGTGATTTTCATCAATTCGTTGATATAAATCAAAAATAGGGTTGGGGACAATACTGATCCTTGATGTACATCAGCGTTAATTAGTTTAGACTCAGAAGAAAATCCGTCTAAGGAGACCGAAATGTATCGGTTGGATAGAAAATTTTGAATCAGCTTCGCAACATTGGGATGAAAACCGTACGCAACGAGCTTGTTGATTAAGTTGGCATGCCAGACTCGATCGAATGCCTTGGAGATGTCTAAACCGATAACGTATGTTTCACCACCTTTATCAAGTATGTTGTTCCAACAATGCGCTACATAGTTTAATAGATCGGTAGTTGATCTTTTGTTTCGAAAACCGTATTGGCTGTCGGCTATTAAATGATATGTGCTTCCAGAAATTTTGAAATGTGTGTATTAACATAATGCTCGTAGACTTTGGATAGGACCGATAGTAAAGCTATTGGCCTAAAATGTTAACTAAAGAAAGATTTAACTAGTTGGTAAATGGTTTAAAGTGGAATTATTTTTTCTGTAAATCCTTGTGGAAATTTAGGGGTGCGGGCGGGATACATACTAAAAATAGCAATTTTTAAAGAATAACTCAAAAACTGTGCATCGCAAAATTCTAAAAAAAATTGCAATGTTTCTTAAATTAGGTGCCCTTTAAAATGACACATCGTATGGGTCCAAAAAACTTTTTTTTACCCCCATCCCTTAAACACACAGATGTATAATTATTTGAGAATTCGCTATAATTTTCGTCCAAAATTTATGAAACTTCCTATCTCTGTGAATGTTTTTAATTTTTCTGGTCTGAAAGGAAAGTTGCAGTTTTTGCACCGCATAACTCAAAATAAATTACAACACTTGTGTGGGTAGAAAAAACTTTTCTCACCCTCCTTAAAAGCAAACAATTATAATTATTTGAGGCTTCTCTATAATTTTCGATCACAGTTTATCAAATTTCCTTGCTCCGTGTGTTTTTCAAATATTTCTATCAATTAAGCTTGAAGTCTAAGGGGGGGACAAACTTTTTGTTGCACATTTTTGACAATAATACAAAAACTATGCATTGCAAAATTCTAAAAAAAATTGCAATGTTTCAAAAGTAAAGTGTTCTTTCAAATGGCACCATACTTGACGTTATTTTAAATAAAGTTTTTAAAGCTTCTCATTGCCACTCCCTTAATAAATATAATTGAGTATTTGCAATTTTCTATATTACTTCGGTTTTGAAAAAACCTAAGCTTTGCATTCATGAGCCAAAAGTTAATTCTTACCACCACTTTTTTTGGAATTTCTCGACGTTTTAGGACCTACTGATTCTAAAAAAACAAAAAAATGTAAGTCTGTCTTCCCTTCCGGTCGTCCGACAACCGACGAAATCTAGAAAACCACTGGACGGATTTCAAAAGTTAAAAATTATTAAAATTATTTTCAAAAAATAGGCTTACTCAATAGGAGGAGCCGAAAGGACGATGTGTTCGATAACTGTACCGGAAGTGTGTCAAAAAATCGTCTAGTGTGTCAAAAAGGAAATTTGCAAATTTTTTGCTTAAAAAACGTTCATTTTAAGTGATTAGGAATAGAAACATTGAATGAAAAGAAATCTTGATGGTCTGGATTAGTATGTGAGACTAAAAACTAGATTATTGCATTATAAGTTTGTCAAAAAATGTTGCCAAGTGTGTCAAAAGAAAGATTTTTATTTATTATTTTACCCAATTTTTTGGAAGAATATAATAGTACATTATATAACAAGGTAGAGAAGGAAGCTATTATTGACCGAGAACTTGTAGATACTGAGGTGCGTAGCGCCGAGGGATATAATGTTAGAGGTCTATATTAGTCTTCTCAACCGATGTATATATAGAATTTTTTTAACTACTAACACTAATTATCATATTTGCTTTGATTAGATTCTGATATTAGTCATTTTCCATTTCATTTTTTAAATTTCTTAAAATATCTAGTAGCCTGGAAGTTTAGTTTCATACAAATAAAACGAAACAGAGGAATGCAACTAATATTTGTTTGTGTTTTTTTGTTCATTTCAATTAAAAATAAATGAAAATTTGTCATTATTAACCTAGATAATTTTTTATTATTATTATTGACCCAGCTTGAGAAAAATTACTTTAAATAATGACGATTTCTCAAGTTAGTAGTTAAAAAATTAATTATTTGTATGACATGAAATTTTATTATTATTATGGAGAATTATGGCATTATAAGTTTGTCAAAAAAATAATGCCAAGTGTGTCAAAAGAATAAATTTCATATACTTTTTTAGAAAAAAATAAAATTAGTTATTTGTATGAAATGAAAATGATATTATAATTATTGAGAATTTTATTGCATTAACAGTTTGTTCAAAACAATATTGTCAAATATGTCAAAAAATGGTTTCATTTATATTTTTAGCCAATTTTTTGGGAAAAGATGTAGCTGTTTTGATGACGTATATGTAATTGCAAATGAAATTGGACATGGAAATTTTTGAATTTGTTATAGTTTTTGAAATATTTTGGAATTTTGAAAAAAGTTTGTATTTTTGATTTTGTAATGATTTTTGCAATATTTTTAGAATTTTGGAAAAAGTTTTAATTTTTGATTTTGTAAGAATTTCTGGAATATTTTTAGAATTTTGAAAAATTTTAAATTTTTGATTTCATTATAATTTTTGGAATTTTGAAAAAAGTTTGAATTTTGGATTTTGTAATAATTTTTGCAATATTTTTAGAATTTTGGAAAAGTTTGAATATTTAAGAATTTTTTGAATATTTTTAGAATTTAGAAAAGGTTTAAATATTTGATTTTATTCTAATTTATGGAATATTTTTGGAATTTTGAAAAAAGTTTAATTTTATTTCATTTTTAAAATATTTTTGTAATTTTGAAAGAAATATGAATTTGTGATTTTGTAATATTTTCTCGAAACGCTAAATGGAGAGGTTTTTGAGTAGTTTGCTGAGTGTATCATCTTTTCACTAAATTATGTTAATTTATGATCTGTTATAATTTTCCGGCAAAGTATTGATGTTTCATGTTAGTTTTGTAATAAATTTCTAAACAGAGATAAAAAATACTTGTACTCTAACAAAGAGTTATGTTTGATATACATCGCTGCCCAAAACTAAAAACCATGTCCTCATAAAAGTTTTTTGCCGAAAACTATATCAAAATCCTTAACTCTGACTGAAATTTTGATATCTCAGAGCTGTGAGATTTCAGCCCCTCCATATTTTCGTGCTAGTTTTGTAATAAATTTCTAAACAGAGATAAATATCTCAGAGCTGCGAGATTTCAGCCCCTCCATATTTTTTCAATAAAAACCGACTCATTTTTCTATCATTTTAAATACATTTTTTGTACGAGTAAACCGTAAAATGCACTTTTACAATTCAAAACTATTCTTAAAGCATGCCGTTTTTTCCTATTGAAATAACCATGCCAAAATTGAAACGACAATGCCTTAAATTGAAATAACAATGCCTAAGGTTAGCTTATTATTACTATTATTTTGAAAAACTACTTGGATAAAATAATTTTCTAAAAATGTTTTGCTATTTTGTGTAAGTATATGTATTTTTATTTATGCAAGTAATACAGAATCTTACTCGTACAAAAAATCTTGTATGCAATTTGGGCATAAAGTATCCTTTTTGCTTTCGAGAGATTGTTTCTCTCGGCTTACGCCTTGAGCAACATTTCACTCTCAAGCGGAAAAGACATACTTTACGCCCTTAGTACATAAATAGCTATTAAGATTTTCGATCAAGTAGGGTCGGAGTTAATTGAGGCAATAAAACATAGAGGAAACGTCATTATTCAAAATTCTACAAAAAAAGAAGTGCGTAATCATCACACGCTGTTGAAGTAAAACTTCTTTGGTGGCTGGTATTACTAAAAATATTATATATAAAAAAATAGATATGTCATATTGAAATGTAGTGTTTCTTTCTCATATGCTTAATAATATAATTTACGACAATGTGTAATAAAAAGCCATATTTACATAATTCACAAAGTCTAACAACGTATTACACATTTTATTTCGCGATGAATACATGTCCACTTAATTAAACAACAACATTTGGTACAACAATTGATGCAGTTTTTCAATAAATTTAGCAAATTTGTCATAAACCTCTAATTACTTCGGTCTGAAAGACCTAAGTATTACATTAATGAGCTCAAAGTGAAATTCTTACCCCCACTTTTTTTGACATTTCTCGACGTTTTAGGACCTACTGATTCTAAAAAAGCAAAAAAAAAAATGTATGTCTGTCTGTCGGCCGGCCGGCCGGCCGGCCGTCACAACCGACGAAATCTAGAAAACCGCTTGACGGATTTGAAAAATTTTTTTTCTAAAAATAGATTTACTTAATAGGAAGAGCCGAAAGGACGATGTGTTCGATAACTGTACCGGAAGTGTGTCAAAAAAATCGTCTAGTGTGTCAAAACAAGGAAATTTGCATATTTTTTGCTTAAAAAACGTTCATTTTAAGTGATTACGAGTAGGAACATTGAATTTGGAGAAATCTTGATGGTCGGGATTGGTATGTGAGACCAAAATCTAGATTATTGCATTATAAGTATGTCAAAAAAATGTTGTCAAGTGTGTCAAAAGAAAGATTTTTGTTTATTTTTTTACCTAATTTTTTGGAAAAAAAATAAAATTAATTGTTTGTTTGAAATGAATTTTATTATTATTATTGAGAATTATGGCATTATAAGTTTGTCAAAAAAATGTTATCAAGTGTGTCAAAAGATTTTTAATTAGCTTTTTACCCAATTTTTTGGAAAAACATAAAATTGTTTCTTTGAAATGAAATTTTATTATTATTATTGAGCAATATGGCATTATAAGTTTGTCAAAAAATGTTGTCAAGTGTATCAAAAAACGATTTCATTTATTTTTTTAGCCAATTTTTTGAAAAAAATGTAGCTGTTTTTATGACGTAAATGTAATTTAAAATGAAATTGGACATGGGAATTTTTGAATTTGTTATAGTTTTTGAAATATTTTTGGAATTTTGAAAAAGTTTGTAGTTTTGATTTTGTAATAATTTTTGCTATATTTTTAGAATTTCGGCAAAAGTTTTAATTTTTGATTTTGTAAGAATTTTTGGAATATTTTTAGAATTTTGAAAAATTTTTAATTTTTGATATTATTATAATTTTTGGAATTTTGAAAAAAATTTCAATTTTTGATTTTGTAATAATTTTTGCAATATTTTTAGAATTTTGGAAAAAGTTTGAATTTTTAAGAATTTATGAAATATTATTGGAATTTAGAAAAAATTTAAATATTTGATTTTATTCTAATTTTTGGAATATTTTTGGAATTTTGTAAAAGTTTGATTTTATTTAATACAACAATATTTTTGGAATTTTGATTATAATTTTCCGGCAACGTATTGAAGTTTCGTGTTAGTTTTGTAATACATTTTTAAACAGAGATAAAAAATACTTTTACTTTAACAAAGAGTTATGTTTGATATACATCGCTGCCCAAAACTAAAAACCATGTCCTCATAAAAGTTTTTTGCCGAAAACTATATCAATATCCTTAACCCAGACCGAAGTCTTGATATCTCAGAGCTGTGAGATTTCAGCCCCTCCATATTTTGTCTTTGAAATAATGAAATAAAGTCACATGTAAATTTTGGTCCAAAATATTGAAAACTGTTTACTCACTTCTATAGTGTTTGTACGTAAGATAACTTTATTGCTCTAATTTAAATAGTGATTATTTTCAAATATAGCCTTTTCTGCGTATTTAAAAAAAAATTATAAAGTTCGCTCATACGGTTTAAAAGATATGATAGAATAAAATTTGTTCTATAATGTGCCGTGATTGCAAACTTCATTGGAAGAAAAAAAAGGCTGCTCGGTCGTGCTAGGTGCTCCCGGTATAATAAAATAAAAGGTAAGACTCCATACTATCAATTAAAAAAAAAAAGATTAAATAATTAATAATCTTTTATAAAATCATAAAATTTGTCTCCAAACTCATGAAATTTTTAATTTTAAAAAATTACACAAGATGAAAAACGTGATCTACGCAGGTGAATAAGTCGAAATTTGAACTTGACCATTTTTGATTTTCCTGAAACTTGGCATATAAGTAGTATGGACAAAATAAAAAATACAGCTTATTTTAAAATTTTTTTAAAGTGCATAGTTTGAGCATAGGGAGCATTATGCACCCCAACATGCATGAAAAATGAAAATTCTGTCAATCCGATGTAACTTTGAAATTAAATTGCTCAAGAACGGCTATACCGATTTCATCAAACTTTTTTTTTTGATAGATGATTAATTAGTCGTTTGAAAAAAAATTAATTTATTGTTTTTATAACTAACTTTTAAATAAAAATATTGAAAAAACTTTTTTAAAGATGACGCTAGGGTCGAAGATCAATTGGAATTTAATTAATTTTTTTTCTGAAAATAGTTCCATCCTTATTGTAAAATATATCAAATTAACAAAAAGGCTAAAATTCTTGTTCTTGAGATATTTAATTGTAAACATTTTTAGTACGGCTGAAATTCGAATTTTTCTTCATTTTTTCAAACAACTTCCATTAACAAAAAATTTTAAAATCAATTAATTTTTAACTTTTTTTATTTTTTAAATATAGTTCTAACCTTCCTTTAAAATATATCAAATTTACAAAGAGGCGTTAATTCGTGTTCTTGAGATATTTAATTTTAAAAATGTTTAGTCAGTCTAAAATTCTGATTGTTCATTATTTTTTCGAACAATTTTTATCATCAAAAATGTTTATAACCACTGAAGTTCGAGAAAAGAATGAACAGTTAGAATTTTAATCGGACTAAAAATCTTTAAAATTAAAAAAAAATTTATAAACAACTTTGGGCCAATAATAAATTTTGGGTTCTATGGGCGGTGAGTAGTGAGCGTGGCCAATTTTGATGAAACTTTATTTTATTCTTAATTGGAGTAATAAAAGGCTCTGTGCCAAATTTCAAAAACTTTGGGCCAAAAATAAATTTTGGGTTCTATGGGTGGTGGGTAGTGGACGTGGCCAATTTTGATGAAACTTTATATTTTTTTTTTGGACATGTTAAGAATGAATTCTATACAACATACTTGCACAATATACATACTTGCCCAACACTGCACAGCAGCCAAAGAAATTTATTTCAACTGCGTGCAAAGATTACACGCACTCATTTTTCTATTTAACAAAACAAATTCAATCAACACAAATATTTTTATTTAAAAATAAACATTTGAAAAAACAGCATATTTTAAGTCATAGAAAATTATATACGACCACGTCGAAATCTATGGCAATATAATAAAACTCAGACTATCCAAACAGATTAAGATGTTTTGACGATATAGCCTAAAATACATAAAAATACGGGTTTTCCAATTTTCTGAAAAACGGTATTTTTCACATCATAGAAAACTATGGGACCCTCTCGAAATTAACCCAAATAGAATACAATTTAAATCATCCAAACAAAAACTAAAACAATTCAAGATATAAATTTAAAAAATTACGAAACTCAATAAAATATTACGAATATTATGTTTGGCAAGTATGCGATACAATTCGATTATGTGTATTGTATTTTTTATTCACTTTTTCAGTCTCGTACTAAATGTTATATGAGTTGGATGTGTCGATTTTAGATACTTAAATCTAAAATCGACACATTCAACTCATATAACATTTAGTACGAGACTAAATAAGTGAATAAAAAATACAATACACATAATCGAATTGTATCGCATACTTGCCGAACATAATATTCGTTTGCCTGTTTTACTTCATTGTTGTTTGAATTTTTTTTTATTTTTTATTTCATTGTTGTTTAAATTTCTACTTTCGTTTTTTTTGGAATTGTGTAGTATGATAGAGATGAGTATATGTGGTTATATATCTGTTCAAATGATTACTTCCGTTCAAAATTCCCATAACGCGCCTAAAGAAGTTTTACTTCAAAAATGGTGGGATGTAAAATTCCAAAATACATTTTTGAGGAATATTGAAGTGGAGCCCTTTCGTATGATACCTTACTCGTCTCGATAAAAAAAATATTTTCTCGAAGGCTCTGTATAACAAACAAAAACAACACTTTTGTTGCCAGTTATCCTTGATTTTGTAAATAAACCCTTTTATTGTTTTTTTTCTATTTTGCGTCTAAAATACAGTCATTTCGATACCCAAATGCGTATCGAAATGGCCTTCATTACGATACGCAAAGTTTTGATTTTCAAGGTTGGTCACATTGGTCATACAATCGTCAGTGAACATTAAAACGAATAAATATGTAAATAAAATTAATAAGAATATCTAAATTAGTGTTAAATATTTTAATTAATTAAAATAATTAGTAACAATGACAAAATTTCAAATTGACTATTTTTTTATAAAATACACATTTTTTAAAATTTCAAGACAAAAAATGCAAAATAGTATAAAAAACTCGTTTCATAAGACGTTTTATCGCACTTATCCTTTAGAAAACTCCCCGCTGCGCGGGTCGTTTTCTAAACAGATTGCGTGCGATAAAATCGTTGATTATGAAACTAGTTTCTTAATATACTATTTGCACCCAAAATTATGCATAAGTTAAAATCTGTTTGTAAAAAGCACAATTTCTTCCCAGCATTCGGCAACCAAAAGAAATTAAAAAATATTTTAGGGAGCACAAAAGACAAAATTGAAGAATTAAAAAATCAGGAATTTATTAATACAAATGTAGTGATAATAGTAATACAGATGTAGTTCTTGGCCTTACATACCATCACCGACCATCAAGATTTCTCCAAATTCAATGTTCCTACTCGTAATCACTTAAATTGAACGTTTTTTAAGCAAAAAATATGCAAATGTCCTTGTTTTGACACACTTGGCGAATTTTTTAACACACTTCTAGCAAAGTTATCGAACACATCATCCTTTTGGCTTTTACCATTGAGCATGCCTATTTTTAGAAACAAAAGTTTTCGAAATCCCTCGAGTCGTTTTGTGGCTCTCGTCGGTTGTGACGGCTGGCTGGGCACATTTTTTTTTTTTTTTTTTTTTTTTTATTGACAATTAAAGCCTTTATTTACAATTATTTCCTTAAAATTATTCAGATTTAAAATTACATTTCGTTCACTTAACTACTATTTTCAAATAGAGTTTTCATTTTAAATTCAATTTTTTTCTTAAAACTACTTCTACTAATTTCATTATTATAAAAAACATTTTACTTATTGAAAATTCTTATACATTTATCAACTGTTTAACTAAAAGTCTATTCGTCAAAGATTCTATTTTAATATTTTTCCGAACTAAATCAAATCCTAGTAATGCTAGCGCAAGTTCTCTTCTATTTTCTAAAGTGGTCATATTAATCAATAACAACCTATTCTTATATTTAGGTAATTTATATCCTGAAAATCCTATAGGTCTGAGAGCAAATAACAAAAATTGTTTTTGAACACTTTCTATACGATTAATGTCTTCTTGTCTATAAGGAGACCAAACAACACTAGCATATTCCAAAGTCAATTGCACTAAGGCCACGTACAGTGTCTTTGTTAAATATGGATCATTAAATTCCCTAGCTCGTCTTTTAATAAAACCCAAAACCGAATAGCTACTATTATCACTTTACTCTTACTCTTATCACTTTATCAATATGACTTTTAAAATTTAATTTGCTTTCGAAAATAACGCCCAAGTCTCTAGTTTGACAGTCTCTTTTGAGAATTTTCCCTTCTATCTCGTAATCGTATTTGAAATAGTCACTTTTTTTATTGAAAGAAATGACTGAACATTTGCCAACATTTAATTTCATGCCATTCAATTTGCACCAGTCTGTTACTTTGGTAATATTATCTTGAAGATGTTTTGCATCTTCTACGTTGTTAATGGCTTGAAACATTTTTAAATCGTCTGCAAATAATAAGTATTGTATGTCATTGAATAGTTCTGGTAGGTCGTTGATAAATACTAGAAAAAGTAGAGGCCCTAAGACACTACCTTGAGGAATGCCTGAGGTCATATCAAAAGTTAAGGATTTTTTGTTTTTAAATTTTACTGTTTGTTTTCTGTCTTTCAAATATGAAGTTATTAATTGCAATAAAGGACCTCTTATTCCATACTTTTTAAGTTTAAGAATCAGTATACCATGATCAACTACGTCAAACGCGCTTGAAAAGTCTGTATATACAGCATCGACTTGTTTTTTGTCATTCAGGTTCGATCTTATAAAAGCTGAGTATTCTATTAAATTTGTTACTGTTGATCTACCAGTACCGAAGCCATGTTGTCTAACGTTAATTAATGGTCTAACAACTGGATTTAATTTCTTAAATACAATTTTTTCAAATATTTTACTAATCGTTGATAAAATTGTAATTCCTCTATAATTCTTTACGTCGCTCCTATCACCCGATTTAAAAATAGGTGTTATAATACCGTTTTTCCAATGACTTGGAAAAACGCCTTCGTTAAAAGATTTTTGAAATATTTGAAGTAATTGTTTAGATATAGTGTGTTCTGTCTGCTTTAGAAATTCAGGAGTTATAAGATCATCACCTGCACCTTTGTTCTTATCTAAGTCGTTAATTTCTTTTAAAATATCGTCAACGTCACAGTCAATGGATGAAATAATTTCGTCTTTGTATGGAAGGTAGCTAAAACGATTATCATTAAAACTCATTGGTTCATTATATACTGACTTAAAATTTTCAGCGAACAATTCTGAGATAGCTTGCGTATCGCTTGAACTCTTGTCTGCCAAATGCATATTTGTAGGATAGCCTTTACTATTTTTATTGTCGTTTATATACTTCCAAAACAGTTTCGGTTCAGAAATAATTTTACACAATATGCTCCCTTCATATCTTTTTAAAGCATCAGCTTCGTCTAATTTAAATCGTTCACTCAAATGTAAAAATTCATTAAGATCAGAGGGATCATTTGTTTTTTTATATTTCTTGTATGCTCTATTTCTTTTATTTCTTAACATTCTAAGCGGTTTGTCGATATGTTTCGAGCAAGTCAAAGTTGTTGAAATCTTTCTTGGTACATGTTTATCTATAATGGTAAACAGTCCGTTGTAGAAATTGTCTACCATCTCTTGTAAGCTACAATCGTTTAATGTGAAATTGCTTAATTTGCCGTTAATCTTCGCATAGTCTGCATTTTCAAAATCGTACTTGATTATCTTATTACAATCAGATATTTTGTAATAATCGTCCTGCATAAAATATGTGAAATCCAATATCCGATGATAAATACTAGTTTTCCTAGTAATAGTTAGTTCAGCTTCTTGTAGTTGAAAATTGCATGTCATATTTGTGAACACAACATCCAATAGGTTATCACAAGCATTAGTAAATTTAGAAATTTGATGTAGTCCTAGTGATAATACATTTTCTATAAATTCAGAGTATTTAACGTCAATATTAGTAGGATCCATAAAATCAGAATTATATTCGCTCGGTACCCATTTAACATTTGTCAAGTTTGCATCACCCATAATAATTATGTCATCATTTGGAGATAACGTTGAATAAATTTTCCTAATAATATTTGATAAGTCTATGTAGTCATTAATCGAAGCATTTGGTGGTATATAAAAGCAAACAAGTATAATCTTGCGTGCTTTAACATCAATTTCACAGGCAATTATATCAAAAAGAGAATTGACATTTAAAACGTTAAGTTTTCTTGCTTTCATAGTGTGTTTTAAGCATATGAACACCCCGCCACCCACTTTATCGACACCCCCTGACTTTCTCTGTCCTTTCTAAAAATTGTCCAGTCGTTTGGAACAAATTCGGGATTTAAATGTTGATTTTGTAGCCAGCTTTCGGTAATAAAAACTACATCATAAATGGAGTTTTCAATATCATTTTTAAATTCTTTTAACGAAGTTCTCAGTCCGCTCATATTCTGATAATATAAATTAAATTTTGTATTTAAAGCTAATTTATCTAAAATATCTACCTTTATTAAATTACTGTCGTTTCTATAGTTGATTTTATTAGTTCCTTGCCTTAACAGCGTGTCTTCTGTGATTGAAAAAACTGATGACTAGCTTCCCTATATCTTTGCAGCTGTTGAATTCGCTGGCTTTGCAGATGCTCACCATACGCTTTGAGATCACTATTTATATCAGATATTGAACAGTTTTTGTGAAATTCACAGTATACATCCAATAGCTCCTTGAAAGTTGATGGTAGTCCTTCCGATTGTAGAAGTGTTTGACATCGTAGTGCAGTTATTCCATTACCTACAACCACTGTTGCTGGTTTGTTGTGCAAATACGCAAGATATAATCTTGCTACGTCATATAGTTCTCTTGAGTTAAACCTTGCAACTGCATATTTCCGTGAATTCAAGTCGTTCACCGATAATTCTGTACAATATGCCGCTGGTGTCCTTTGTATGTCGATGAACGATTGAACAATTGGTTTACTGACATTATTGTTGATGAAACTTTTATTGCTGTTGTTATTACTAAGTAGAACAGCTGGTTTGTAAGTAATATTACTATTATTTTGTGATCCATGCTGGACTATCCCCCCGCTTACAAATTCTATTTTTTGCTCTGCCGGAAGATTGTCGTACATTGCCTTATAATTTCTAATGCCTCGTAATGCTGCTTTATTTGATATTGAAACTACGGGTTTTGGAGTGATTTTGCTTCTCTTAATATTTAATCTGTTACCATCATCTCTTTTGAACCCAAGATCGGTCTGAAAAGTTACATTTTTTTTGTGAGCTTTTTGAAAATCCTTTGGAAATTTACCGATTGGAATAGCATTGCTATTGATTTTTTTTGCATTAAGTGATTTGTTTGATTCACTTCTGTCAATATTACCCTTCTTATTTATGGTCACGGGCTTACCAATTTTCCTATTCCATGAGTTTTTCCATACCACTTTGCCTGATTTGAATAATCTATATTCACCTTTAAAAGTAGTATTCATTGAACTTTCATTTATATTGTCAGCTACCTCTGTTTCGATATCTTCTAATATCTGAAAACTGTTTTTAACAGGAATATTCGGTATGATTGCATAGGTGACATCATTAGTCTGTTGTTCCATGTCCCTCATTTTTGTTTTTGTTTTAGCTCTGTCGTTTATTTTATTGATGTTTTTATTCACATTATCAACACTTTCGAAAATTTTATCTATTGTGATTTCGTTCGTCTTTCCAAAACCAGAGCAGAAGGCTGGCCTAGTAGTTATTTCTTGGATGATTACATCTGAGATGTTGTTAAACAGATCTTTCTGAATGCTACTTCTTAGTTCTTTGACAATGTCGTTTTTCATATTTGTTAGTTGTTTGGCTATCAAGTTTTCTGATTTACTAATAGCTTCACTGATATCTATCAAATTATTAGAAAATTCATCAAACTCAATTTTTGTTGATTTAATGTACTGTCTGATCACTGCAAGCTCGTCAGCTACTTGTTTTTGAATAGATGTACTGAAATTTGTAATGTCTGTACATGCTTCTATGCAATTTTCACATATAAAGTGATTGTCCAGTATTGTTTTGGCAGTTGGACTGTTATGTACATTTCTGGATATTCCAATACAAAAATTATGGTAATATTTTCTGCATATTCCATTGCATTTAATTTTTAGTGAAGCTACATCATTGTTTGTGCAATTCTCGATATCACATTGATGACTCATATCTATAGCGGTTTTTTGTCACAAATAATGAACAATTTTATATAGTTGAAATACTGCAGAATTGTTACGAAACACCAATTTTTACTGTATCAACAAAAACTTTTTAATCCAAAAACTGAATTCTATAAATTTAATAAATTTTTATAATCAAAACTAAACCAATGTTACACTATACGAAATTATTTGACTATATTGTTAAATTTTTACGGAATCAACAAAAAAATTTAAAACCAAAATCTGAATTCTATAAATTTTACACGGCTTTTAATAAATTTTTATAAACAAAAACTAAACTAATTTGACACTAAGAAACTATTTGACTATATTGTTAAAATATTATTAATTAAAATTGTTATTGTTAATTATTAGTAAAAAAAATTTTTGAATAAATAAATTTTGATCCGCACTCAACGAAAGTAATTACTTTTGTTGTTGCTTTTTTAGAATCAGTAGGTCCTAAAACGTCGAGAAATGCCAAAAATGTCGGGGTAAGAATTTCAGTTTTTGCTCGAGAATTCAATAATTTGGTTTTTTCAAAACCGAAGTATTAGAATATAAATTTGGAATGTTATGTTGTCGATTTCTATTTTTATAGTTTCTAATTATTATCGTTTATATATTTTTCTACTCCTATCACAGTAAATTATCAATTACATCACACTATCCATAACATGTAAATTGATTATTAAAAAAAGTTTAACGTAATGAGAAAAAAGTATTACGTAATGTATTTTCATATATATATATTACCTAACACTTTTAATAAAAAGAAAAATTTTTAATTAAATTTGACTTTTAAAAATTAAATATTTCAATTCATTTTGACACAGAATAATGCAAAGCTTACCACAATTTGTAAACTATTTGCATTTACTTTATAATTAGTAGTTCATTTTTTTCAAGTAAATATAGGCGTTTGGACATTAAAACAAAGTCGTAGAAAAAGTTTATAACAAACTTCGAGCTGCAAACCATTTTCCATGCTCGTGAAGGTACTGCACTCGCCGTTACCCGTCTCGTACTCAATATTTTCCTGTGCATGTTAAATGCTATTTACAGCGCTAGGTATGTAATATACTAATTACTATCATAAAAATATTGCGACGCTGATGCATAGGCTGACTTCACCACAGCTCTGGAAACGTAGTGTTCTGGATATATAATGAGCTAATATCCATAAAATACTTTAACTAAAAGCTAACCAATATTATGGACTTCGTAGTTCTAATAATAAAAATATTAAGGCAGGCAGTAGTATCCCAACAAACATAAATTCTGTTGTACGAGAAAAAGTAAAAAATTTTTTATCGGAAGTGACAAAGCGGAAGTTAGGATGAAGAACTGCTGTAAACCGTACTAAATGTGTATGTACCAAATTTCATCCAACTCGATTATCAGGTACAGAAGTTATTGAGCTTCCAAAATAACAAGTGCTTGGAGGACCCCTAGTGGTAGGGGCAGGGGTTGTTCACTATCGCTAAAAAAAACTAATCAGTTCCTTGCCACACCTATTTGCATCTTTTTGCAAAGTGTAATCAAAATTACTTAACGAACGAATGTTGTATGCTTCCAACAAACATTGAAACAATAAACAGGTGTTCGGGAGGACCCCACCACTTATCCCAATATTGTCCAAAAACTAGTCAATTCTTTGTCAATAAAGTCTTTATCTTTTTTCAAAGTGCCATTAAAATTGATTAATGAATGAAGTCTGTATGCTCCCAACATACTTTAAAAACCAAGTGTGAAAAGTCAGCAGTTGTATGGTAGATCCCCCGCCACTTTCATCAATGTGTCCCAAAAGATGATAATTATCTTCTTACACTAATTGAAACCTTTCCATAAGTTTCATCATAATCACTTCATTATTGTAGGCAGTAGTGTGCATAAAGATACTGAAAAAACTGCCAACAATTAAAAAAAAATTTTTTTACCGGAAGTAAAAAACCGGAAGTTGGGATGCAGAATTTTTGTAAATCATACTAAATGCTTATGTACAAAGTTTCATCCAATTCGATTATCAGGTACAGATGTTATTGAGCTTTAAAAAAAACAGGTGTATGGGACACCCCCCACCACTTTGTTCACTATCGCTCAAAAACTAATCAGTTCTTTGCCATACATGTTTGCATCTTTTTCCAAAGTGTCATCAAAATTGGTTCACGAACGAATGCTGTGTGCTCCCAACAAACATTGAAAAAATGCTGACACAGTAAACAGGTGTTCGGGAGACCCCGTACCACTTATCCCAATATTGTCCAAAAACTAATCAGTTCCTTGTCTGTAAGCTTCCATCTTTTTCCAAAGTGTCATTAGAATTGATTAATGAATGAAGTCTGTATGCTCCCAACAAACTTTAAAAACAAAGTGTGAAAAGTCAGCAGTTGTATGGTAGACCCCCCGCCACTTTGATCAATGTGTCCTAAAAGATAATAATTATCTTCTTACACTAATTGGAACCCTATTCCATAAGTTTCATCATAATCACTTCATTATTGTAGGCTGTAGTGTGCATAAAGACACTGAAAAAACTTCAAAAAAGTAGAAAATAAATTTTTTTACCGGAAGTGAAAAACCGGAAGTTGGGATGCAGAACTATTTTAAACCGTACTACATACTCATGTACTAAGTTTCATCCAATTCACTTATCAGGTACAGAAGCTATAGATCTTTCAAAAAAACAGGTGCTCCAGGGACCCCCCACCACTTTGTTCACTATCGCTCAAAAACTAATCAGTTCTTTGCCATACATGTTTGCATCTTTTTCCAAAGTGTCATCAAAATTCGTTCACGAACGAATGCTGTGTGCTCCCAACAAACGTTGAAAAAAGTGTGACATATTAAACAGGTGTTCGGGAGGACCCCCACCACTTATTGCAATATTATCCAAAAACTAATCAGTTCTTTGTTACTTAAGTTTCCATTTTTTCCCAAAGTGTCATTAAAATAAATTAATGAACGAAGTCTGTATGCTCCCAACAAACTTAAAAAACAAAGTGTGAAAAGTCAGCATTTGTATGGTAGACCCCCCCACCACTTTGATCAATGTGTCCTAAAACATGATAATTATCTTTTCACACTAATTGGAACCCTATTCCATAAGTTTCATCATAATCACTTCATTATTGTAGGCTGTAGTGTGCATAAAGACACTGACAAAACTTCAAAAGAGTACAAAAAAATTTTTTTTACCGAAAAGTGAAAAACCGGAAGATGGGATGCAGAACTATTGTAAACCGTACTACATACTCATGTACCAAGTTTCATTCAATTCGCTTATCAGGTACAGAAGTTATAGAGCTTTCAAAAAAACAGGTGCTCCAGGGACCCCCCCACCACTTTGTTCAATATCGCTCAAAAACTAATCAGTTCTTTGCCATACATGTTTGCATCTTTTTCCAAAGTGTCATCAAAATTCGTTCACGAACGAATGCTGTGTGCTCCCAACAAACATTGACAAAAGTGTGACACATTAAACAGGTGTTCGGGAGGACCCCCACCACTTATTGCAATATTATCCAAAAACTAATCAGTTCTTTGTTACTTAAGTCTCCCTCTTTTTCCAAAGTGTCATTAAAATAAATTAATGAATGAAGTCTGTATGCTCCCAACAAACTTAAAAAGCAAAGTGTGAAAAGTCAGCATTTGTATGGTAGACCCCCACCACTTTGATCAATGCGTCTTAAAACATGATAATTATCTTCTCACACTAATTGGAACCCTATTCCATAAGTTTCATCATAATCACTTCATTATTGTAGGCTGTAGTGTGCATAAAGACACTGAAAAAACTTCAAAAAAGTACAAAAAAAATTTTTTACCGGAAGTTAAAAACCGGAAGTTGGGATGCAGAACTATTTTAAACCGTGCTACATACTCATGTACCAAGTTTCATTCAATTCGCTTATCAGGTACAGAAGTTATAGAGCTTTCAAAAAAACAGGTGCTCCAGGGACCCCCACCACTTTGTTCACTATCGCTCAAAAACTAATCAGTTCTTTGCCATTCATGTTTGCGTCTTTTTCCAAAGTGTCATCAAAATTCATTCACGAATGAATGTTTTATGCTCCCAACAAACATAAAAACTTTGTGGAAAAAACCACCTGTTGTATGGTGGACCCCCCAACCCTTTATCCAATGTGCTCCAAAAGCTGATAAAATCTTTTTCATGTTATTTAAAAGTTTTTTGCAACGTTTCATGAAAATCGATCGGTAATTGTAGGCTACAGTAGGGATAAACACCTGAAAAAAAAACTTTTTAACCGGAAGTGACAAACCGGAAGTTGGTATGCAGAAATATTGGAAACAGTACTAAAACCTTATATACTAAGTTTCAATAAGATCATAGCCTGGGATCAGAAGTTATTCAAGATTTAAACTTAGAGGTGTTCGGGAGACCCCCCGCCATTTTGTCCAAATTTGAAATGAATCCAGATCTTCCATTTTGAAGTGAACCTGTATCATTTGCCAAAGCTTCATCAAGATCCTATGCAGAAAACTCATCCACCCACCCACCCACCTACCCACACACAGACGTACACCAAAATTTTTTTTGGCTATTTAGATAGAGCAGCGGTTCTTAAACTTTTTTGTATTGCGACCCCAAATTTTAAATGCCATATTTTGGCGACCCACCCATATTTTTTTTGACAAATAAACGTTATTAAAAAAAAAAACGTTTAATTAAACAGCAAAAACTATTTTATTTTCAGCTAATATAAAAATAAAAATTTATAACATTACTTCGGTCTGAAAGACCTAAGTATTAAATTCATGAGCCAAAAGTGAAATTCTTACCCCCACTTTTTTTGGCATTTCTCGACGTTTTAGAACCTACTGATTCTAAAAAAGAAAAAAAAATGTATATCTGTCTGCCGGCCGTCCGTCATTACCTACGCTGCAGGGAAAACCGCTGGAGGGATTGCAAAAATTTTTTTTTTCTAAAAATAGGTATACTCAAGGGACAGATCCAAAAGGACGCTGTGTTCGATAACTTTACCGAAGTGTGTCGAAAAAATCATTAAGTGTGTCAAAAACAGCAAATTTTCATATTTTTGGCTTAAAAAACGTCCATTTTTAGTGATTACGAGTAATAACATTGAATTTGGAGAAACATTGATGGTAGGGATTGGTATGTGAGATCAAAAACTAGATTATTGCATTATAAGTTTGTCAAAAAAATGTTGTCAAGTGTGTCAAAAGAAAGATTTTTATTAATTTTTTTATCCAATTTTTTTATCCAATAAAATTAATTATTTGTTTAAATGAAATTTTATTATTATTATTGAGAATTATGGCATTATAAGTTTGTCAAAAAAATAATGTCAAGTGTGTCAGAAAATGATTTCATTTATTTTTTTAGCCAATTTTTTGGAAAAAAAATGTAGCTGTTTTTATGATGTAAATGTAATTGAAAATGAAATTGGACATGGAAATTTTTGAATTTGTTATAGTTTTTGAAATATTTTTGGAATTTTGAAAAAAGTTTGTATATTTGATTTTGTAATAAGTTTTGCAATATTTTTAGAATTTTGGAAAAAGTTTTAATTTTTGATTTTGTAAGAATTTTTGGAATATTTTTAGAATTTTGAAAAATTTTAAGTTTTTGATTTTATTAAAATTTTTAGAATTTGAAAAAAGTTTGAATTTTGGATTTTGTAATGATTTTTGCAATATTTTTAGAATTTTGGAAAAGTTTGAATTTTTAAGAATTTTTGGAATATTATTGGAATTTAGAAAAAGTTTAAATATTTGATTTTATTCTAATTTTTAGAATATTTTTGGAATTTTGAAAAAAGTTTGATTTTATTTAATTTTTACAATATTTTTGGAATTCCGAAAGATATTTGAATTTTTGAGTAGTTTGCTGAGTGTATCATCTTTTCACTAATGCTTGCTTTTTAGAGCAAAGTAACGTTAATTGTGGCTCGATTTCCGAAAGCGCTGGTCTCAATACATTTTTAATATTGCGCAATTGAGAGCGATATTTTGATTTAATATATATATAGAATAAGGATGAAAATGCATTTTCGCACAACTATGTGGTGGAAAATGTCAAAATAATTTGAACTGTTTCTCCCTTTTAATTGACAACCAAAAAAATTTCCTGGTATTTGATTCTTAAATAGTGCTTTCAAAGTACTATGGCAGGATAGTTCAGCAAATTCTTCTTGAGCTTTTATGTCCATATGTTGTATATCTTTAAGTTTTATGTTAAAAGGCTGAATTGTCCAACGGTGTTGTGAAATATTGAATTATTGAATTATGAATATTGAATTATTGAACGATCCGACTACAAAATTGTATTGTGGATTGTGGAATGTCACCAAAAGATAAGTTAAAACATTACAAAATTTAAAAAGTCATCCAATTCTAAAACCTTGAAAAATTAATTCAAAAACCTTGCAAAGTTTGTCAATTTAAGACATATATAGGGAAAATATATTTTTTTAATATTTATATTTTATATATTTTTTTAAATTGGGAATTTCTCGCGACCCCATGAAAAAATCTAACGACCCCAGTTGGGGTCGCGACCCCGAGTTTAAGAAACGCTGAGATAGAGGATGGTCCAAAACAAAAGATAAAATAAAATTTGGGGTATGTAAGATTTTTTTTTTTCACGATAGATTGCATTACTTCACACAATTTAAAATTGTGGTGAAGTAAAAATAACAACGTTAATTATTTGTTACACGATCAGGCGATTTTGCATGTTTACTGACTCGTAAATAAACATTGTAAGCTTCGCTTACAAATCACAGGTCGGTAAGTAATTAATTACCGATCATGCAGTCGGAAACTAATTACTTACTGGTAAGGAAGACTCCAGGGTGTGAATAAAAACGATTTTTATTTAAATAATTATGTAGGGCAATTTACTAGCTTCATCTTTAAGAAATACTCTTATAAAAACATTGCAATATATAGTTATTTAAGTATTAAGGGAAGTAAGAGTGTTTAACCGACTGAGGATATGGGTAATTCTTTTATAAAACCGAACATATTTGGACAAAATCTGACCGACACATTTTTGATTTAGCTGATTTTTTTTAAAGGTATATATAAAAAATATATATAAAATTTATATCGAAAAAATATGGAGGGGCTGAAATCTCAAGCTCTGAGATATCAAGACTTTGTTCTAGGTTAAGCATTTTGATATAGTTTTCGGCAAAAAACTTTTATGAGGACATGGTTTTTAGTTTTGGGCAGCGATGTATTTCAAACATAACTCTTTGTTAAAGCACATGTATGTTTATATCTCTGTTTAGAAATTTATTACAAAACTAACACGAAATATCAATAAGTTGCCGGATAATTATAATAAATCATAAATTAACATAGTTTAGTGAATAGATGATTCAATCAGCAAACTACTCAAAAACCTCCCATTTAGCGTTTCGAGAAAATATTCCAAAATCACAAATACATATTTCTTTCATAATTCTAAAGATATTGTAAAAATTAAATAAAATCAAACTGTTTTCAAAAATTCCAAAAATATTTAAAAAATTATTACAAAATCAAAGATTAAAACTTTTTTCAAAAATTCTACAACTATTGCAAAAATTATAACAAAATCAAAAATTGAAACTTTTTTAAAAATTCCAAAAATTACAATAAAATTAAAAATTTAAAATTTTTCCAAATTCTAAAAATATTGCAAATTTATAACAATATCAAAAATTGAGTTTTTTTTCAAATTTCCAAAAATTATAATAGAATCAAAAATTTAAAATTTTTAAAAATTCTAACTATTCCGAAAATTCTTACAAAATCAAAAATTGAAACTTTTTCAAAATTCTAAAAATATATATAAAAAAATTCTATTATTCCAAAATTCTAAAAATATTGCAAAAATTATAAGAAAATCAAAAATTAAAGCTTTTTCCAAAATTCTAAAAATATTGCAAACTTTATTACAAAATCAAAATATTGTAAAAATTATATAAAATCAAACTTTTTTCAAAATTCTAAAAATATTCCAAAATTATTACAAAATCAAAGATTAAAAATTTTTTCAAAAATTCTAAAACTATTGCAAAAATTATAAGAAAATCAAAAATTGAAACTTTTTTCAAAATTCCAAAGAGTAGAATAAAATCATATATGTAAACTTTTTCTAAATTCCAATAATATTTCAAAAACTCTTAAAATTAAAACTTTCTCCCAAAATCTAAAAATATTGCAAAAATTATAACAATATCAAAAATTGAAACTTTTTCAAAATTCCAAAAATTATAATAAATGAAAAATTTAAATTTTTTCAAAATCCAAAATATTTCAAAAGCTTTAACAAATTCAAAAATGTCCATGTCCAATTTCATTTTCCATTACATTTACGTCATAAAAACATCTACATTTTTTTTTCGAAAAAATTGGCTAAAAAATAAATAAAATCATTTTTTGACACACTTGACATTATTTTTTTGACCATGCCATAAATATCTATAATAATAATAAAATATCATGTCATACAAATAATTAATTTTATTTTTTCCAAAAAATGGTAAGATAATAAATAAAAATCTTTTTTTTGACACCCTTGACAACATTTTTTGACAAACTTATAATGCAATAATCTAGTTCTGGTTTCACATACCAATCCCGACCATCAAGATTTCTCCGCGTTTTTTGTTCTTACTGATTATCGCCTAAAATGAAAGTTTTTTCAGCAAAAATATGCATATTTTCTTGTTCTGACACACTTGATGCTTTTTTTGACACACTTCGGGTACAGCTATCGAACACATCGTCCTTTTGCTCCTTTCCATTTTCCATTGAGTGTACCTATTTTAGAAATCAACATTCCCTTCAGCCGTTTTCTAGAATTCGTCGGTTGTGACGGCCGCATGCAGTCAAACATACATTTTTTTTGCTTTTTTAGAATCAGTAGGTCCTAAAACGTCAAAAAATTTCAAAAAGTGGGGGTAAGAATTTCACTTTAGCTCATGAATGTAATACTTAGGTCTTTCAGACCGAAGTAATAAAGTGTGCAGTATAACTATAATAACATTGCACATGAAAAATCGACTGAGCTCTAATGTAAAACAAAAAAAGGATTTTGTCAATATACTAAATTAAGGTTGCGCTCTTTATTCTTAATTATCGTGTGCAATTCAAATTATGAAATAAAGTGTGCAGTATAACGATAATAACGTTGCGCACGAAAAATCAAGACATTCATGCAGAGCTATAATTAACATAATTTAGTGAAAAGATTATACAATCAGCAAATTAATCAAAACCTCTCCATTTAGCGTTTCGAGAAAATATTTCAAAATCAACAATTCATATTTCTTTCAAAATTCTAAAAAATATTGTAAAAATTAAATAAAATCAAAATTCAAACTTTTTTCAAACGAAATTCTAAAAATATTTCAAAAATTATTAAAAATCAAAGATTAAAACTTTTTTCAAAAATTCTAAATATATTGCGTAAATTATAAGAAAATCAAAAATTGTAGCTTTTTCCAAAATTATAAAAATTATAATAAAATCAAAAATTTAAAATTTTTCAAAACTCTAAAAATATTCCAAAAATTCTTACAAAATCAAAAATTGAAACTCTTCAAAATTCTAAAAATATATATAAAATTCATAAATTCTATGTTTTTTTCAAAATTCTAAAATTATACAAAAACTTTGAATAAAATCAAAACTTAAACTTTTTCTAAATTCTAATAATATTCCAAAAATTCTTTAACTAAAATTCTATAACTCTAAAAATATTGCAAAAATTATAACAATATCAAAAATTGAAACTTTTTCCAAAATTATAAAAATTATAATAAAATCTAATATTTAAAATTTTTCAAAATTCTAAAAATATTCAAAAATTCTTACAAAATCAAAAATTGAAACTTTTCCAAAAGTCGAAAAATATTTCAAAAACTATAACAAATTTAAAATTTCCATGTTCAATTATATTTACGTAAACAAACAGCTACATTTTTTTTGCTAAAAATTATCTAAATAAATTAACTGAAATCATTTTTTTGACACACTTGACAATATTTTTTGACAAACTTATAATGCAATAAAATTCTCAATAATAATAATTTCATGTTCATTATACATTTCATTTCGTACAAATAACTAACTTTATGTTTTTCTAAAAAATAAATGAAAATCATTCATTTGACACACTTTACATTATTTTTTTGACAAACTTATAATTCTCAATAATAATAATAAAATTTCATGTCGTACAAATAATTAATTTTATTTTTCCAAAAAATTAGGTAAAAAATAAATAAAATCTTTCTTTTGACACATTTGACAACATTTTTTTGACAAACTTATAATGCCATAATTCTCAATAATAATAATCAAATTTCATGTCAAACAAATAGTTAATTTTTTTTTTTCCAAGAGATTGGGTAAAAACAAATAATAAAAATCTTTCTTTTGACGTACTTGACAACATTTTTTGACAAGCTTATAATATAATAATCTAGATTTTGGGCACACATACCAATCCCGACCATCAATATTTCTCCAAATTCATTGTTCATACTCGTAATCACTTAAAATGAAAATTTTAAGCAAGAAAAATGCAAATTTCCTTGTTTTGACACACTTAACAATTTTTTTGACAGTTTTTTTGACAATTTTCCGGTACACTTA
>CAVNZG010001318.1:0-14732 GCA_963693315.1 Diogma glabrata
CAAAGACAAATATTTTATCTCACCTAGTGAGATAACGCTACAAAATAACCACCTATGCTATAATAGTAGTTTACACAGTATCAAATTCGCTAAATTTTTACCGTCAAGCTAACTCTCCATTAGGCCCGCTATACACTTGAGCTAAACTATTGAACTATTACAAAGTTTACACCAGTATCTAATTTGCTACGTATCAAATTTGCTAGCCATTTTCACCATCATACTTTTTAAATTTGATACGGTGATGTAAACTCTTATTAATTAGGTATGACATATTAATTTTTAACGCGTCTTTTTCATTGTTAGTTTTTTGGTTAGAAAAAAAGAATTTCCAAATATATTTTTTTATAAAAATCTGTAAACATTTATTATATTCTTGCTAAAATTCTTTAATTTTAATTTCAGCAAAAAAAATCACATGAAACATAAATATATATTTATAAAATAAGTTTATTTATTTTTATTTTAAACGTCATACCAAATTTTAGTGTTCACACCGTAAAAATAATACCTATTTGCTACGTACCTAATTTGATACGTAGCAAATCATCCTACCAAATATTTGGTACGTACTTTTTTGATAACTGTTTACATCGACCATAGTCGACCTATTAAGTATAGGGCGATTTTTCTGTTCCGGTGTTTACCGCAATGGCGCTGCAAAAAGGGGATTAGAGAATAAATTCAAAAAATTTTATATGGGATTCATACAAAACACAACTTGAATAATTTTAAAAATTATTTATGAAATTTATCATATCGCTACAATGAAATAATTTAAATTTGTTTATGAACTATTATTGACTATATATTAAGCATAATATATATAATATTTTATTTTTTCTGTCCGTAAAACAAGTACGAAAATAGGTTAAATTTTTCATACAACTTTGTATGGGAAATTTTCGTAATTTTTATGTCTCTTTTTTGAGAAACTTAAAAATAGTATTGTATATATTACGCTTAATATATAGTCAATAATACTTTATAATCAAATTAAAATTGTTCAATTGTGGTAAAATGAGAAATTTCTTAGATAACTTTTAAAATTATTCAAGTTGTGTTTTGTATGGAATCCCATATAAAATTTTTGTAATATTTTCTCTTATCCCCAGCGTTGCCACTTCTACTACTATAGTAGTAGATCTACTACTATTTGACTTCAAAATTATCTACTTCGGACTTTTTTAAAAAATGCCAAATCTACTACTATTTTATAAATTTCAACAAATCTACTTCTATTTTAAAATTTCTACTCCAAGGAATTTTTAAATCGCACCAAGATCTTTTAAATTTTGCAAATTAGATGGTGAAAACTAAAAAAATCAAGTTAATTATCAAAATTTTATAATAAAAATTTTTCATATTAGTTTTAAACCATTTATTTTGTTCTTAAAAAATTAATAAATTTAAAAAATTTATTTTATCTTTTTCTAACCTTGAATTTTTTGGAAATAAATATTGTTCTGTTGATATTTTTCTACCATTTTAGCCAAAATTTCTCCTACTACTTTTCTACTACTATTTTTTTGGAAAATATACTACTATTTGAAGTTCGGGAAGTGGCAACACTGCTTATCCCCCTTTTGCAGCGCCATTGCGGTAAACACCAGAACAGAAAAATCGCCCTATAGTATGTACCTATTAGATACTGGTGTAAACTTAGTATATGTTTTTAATGTCGAATTCTTTTTGCCAAAAAACTTGCTCTAAACATTTTTGATCTAGATCAAGTTTTTTTGACATAACGTGTTCTATTTGACAAAAAAAAGTGATTTTTTTTTGCCCTAAAAACTTTTGTTTGAATCTAGATTTTTAGCTAGAGCAAGCATAAAATACAATAAAGAATACAAATACATTTAAAAAATCTGTCAAAATTAGAAAACAAACAAAACGTCATTTACTTATTATTTTTTTTAATAGTAAAATTGTTACTTTTTAAATAAAATATTGTTTAAATCGTGTTTTAAATTAAAAATTAATAATAAACTAATTAATTAAATACAATTAATTACAAAAATATTCAATGACAGTTCACAAATACAATTACAAAACTAGATCATATTTTTGCATGTTCTTTTTATGAAAAAAAAAATCACTTTTTCACTCTGGACAAAAAGAATTCGACATAAAAAAATAATGTTTTAACGCGAATAATATTTTTTAAACAAAATGTAATGAGTGTAATGTTGCCTTTTTTAGTTTCTTTTTTTAAATGTTTTGTTTCCGTAATGTGTTTTTGTATAATTACGCTGTATACAAAATACATAGTTCGCATAGTTCACATAGTTTAGCTCAAGTGTATAGCTGGCCTATGTCTTTTTCATCTTTTTTTCTAGCCAAAATTGACCGGGAAACCATGATTAATTTTCTAAAGAGTGAGTAAGACGAATATCACAATTTTTCATGGAAAACATATTTTATAGGATTGGAATTGTGACATTTCGCCAATATTTTTAATAAACATCTAATTTTATTATATATTTTTGACAATGTCGTATCCAACATAGACTGCTAGATAATTTTAAATATATTTTTTCAGCGTAACACTCGTCTTTTTCCAAAAAAAAGTCTTGCTCTATAGACTTTTTTTTAGTATATTACTTTTTTAAAAAAAAAAGTCATGGAAAGTAAAAAAAAGACATGGAATAAATAAAAAGTCTTCATCTATTTTTCTTTCGCACTTAAGCTGACTCTCCATTAGTCTTTTTCATATTTTTTTCTATCCAAAATAGAACGGGAAACCATGATTAATTTTCTAAAGAGAGAGTAAGACGAATATCACAATTTTTCATGGAAAAAATATTTTATAGGATTGGAATTGTGACATTTCACCATTTTTTTTAATAAACATCTAATTTTATTATATATTTTTGACAATGTCGCATCCAACATAGACTGCTAGATAATTTTAAATATATTTTTTCAGTGTAAAAGTCGTCTTTTTCCATAAAAAAGTCTTGCTCTATAGACTTTTTTATCGAGAAAAAAAGACTAATGGAGAATGACCTTTACTTTTTAAATTTGATGCGGTGTAAATCTGTAGTGCGTTACATACAAAGAATTAAGAGAATAGACTAAATGAAATTGATGTTAAAAATTGAAGCAATTTTTGTACACCAATAAATTGTTACTAACACACTTGCGTTTTAGTAGAGGCGCCGTAAATATTTTTATTATTGCATTGAATTCCAAATTTAAGCGTATTTTTGCCCCCAAAATTAATATAACAAAAAAATACGCCATTACATAGAAAAACAACATAAAAAAATTTGACAATACAAGATAAAAAATTTGACAATCTAAAATGGAAGCATTCTATTATTGTTTACATTGATTTTAGATTACATTTTTTTCTCAAAAATATTTAAAAAACTTAAAACTTATTAATAGAAAAGTAAATTATAATATCAATATTAGTTATCTATGATAAGAAATCCCATCCTGTATATGTTTTTGGGTAATGTTTACACGTCATTATCACACACTTCATATTTAATGTTTTATTCAAAATTTTCACTTAAATATATTAATTTTTCTCTAAAATTATTTTTAAATTATAATAAAATCACTAGCATTTTTTATATTTATTACAAATTCGTCAAAATATCACCACGATAAATAATAAAAACAATTTTATTAAAACTAAATTATAACTAAACAAAACAATGTTATTTTTGACCACTTAAAATGGACAAATACGAGAGGAGAAGAGAGAAAAACGACTTCAAATATTTTTGTGTATATATACAGTAGTTTCATTTCCTTAGTCTTTTAATTCTTTTATGCGATTTATTTCATATGTAACCATGAAATAAATCGCCCAGGGTCGATTCTGATCGGTTTTGTCAATTGTTTCTCCATATTTTGTCTAGAATTTGTCTAATTTTCCAAAACATATTTTTTCAGCCTGGCAACATTTTCGTTAAGTTTTCGTTAAATTTGGATTTCTCTAGAACATTGAATAAATATATAAGGAGGTATCGCTACGTGTACGTACACAAATAATCGGTAAAACATTTTTTTTTAATGTGTTCGTTAGGTTGCCACTTACTGTCAATGTCATTTCATTTGTTTACGTCGTATTTCAAAACAAACTAAAGAGTTTTTCTCTGTATTTCTTTCTTAAAGTATTGAATTGTAATTCAATTTTATGCAAATTAGTATTTAAACTGTTTTTTCAAAACAATTAATTGTGTTTATATAGTTATTTATTCATAAAAATGGTATAGTTATTTATTCATAAACATGTAAAAAACAGTCAAAATTGCAAAGCATTTTGTTGCTAAAATTACATATATCTGGTAAGGATATTTTGATAAAAAAATGTTAAAAAAACAATTTAGTATATATTTTTAAAATATTTACAATAAGTTTGTGTCACAGAATTAATTATTTTTTAATTTAATTTTACGTTTAATTTCTAAAATGTAAGGTTGCCACAACGTGAAAACAATTTTGTTAGACACGCCCATTCACAGGGATTGTATAAAGTCGTTGTTTGTTATGAAAAGTGTGTGTAAAAAATATGAATTTGAATATGATTTAAATTTTAAACGGATTTGATCTAGGTAGAATTTTTGATAGTGAAATATATTGTTCAAACATATATAACCATAATGATTTTCAATTTAATACGATGTTTATACATTTTATTATTAGTTTATTAGTCGAAGTATGGTTAAACATAAATTAAAATCGAATTTTTAGACCAACCTATGCCAATTTCGTTAGGTATATTCTAAAAAATGGGCAACTGTTAGAGAAAACTGAATAGGACAGGGATTTTCGATCAGTTTTTTTATAGAAGTTATTTCATAGAAGTTTTGTAGTTAAATAAAAATATTTGCTTACAGAACTGCTTTACAAAACTGTATTCGTAAAGATGTGTTCATTTGTGTTGCTGGTAATGATGTTAAAGTGTTGTCAGTGTGATACTGCTATTATTGCTGAAGACGATGGCACACAATTTTGCTTTTATGTATTTAATGTTTAAAAATATCGAGAAAAAAATTATTAAAATAAATTCAACATTATATATAACTTATTCATTATCTTTTATTTAAGCAGAAACCAGGTAAAAATACATTTTAAGACAAATTTTTCCTAAAATAACGATTAAGTTAAACGAGAAATAAATAAAATTTTGAATAAAACCTACTTATTTCAAGGAACAGTTCATGCTGACACCTAAGTTATGTTTGTGTAACTATATACAAATTAAACACAGTACCACCCTACGATTAAATACAAACACCATCAAACGCGCCAATATTACAAATTAGATGCTTCACACAAAAAGTCTAGTTACTCTTCCTTAGATATTTATTCAATGATGTATGCAGTATGATGGCTAGCAAATGAAAATGGCTAGCAAATTTGATACGTAGCAAATTAAATACTGGTGGAAGCTTATAAGCTAACAAACAAACGCAAAACTTTAGAAAATGACAGCACATCAAATTTGAAAAAGACCCCACATAAGTCGTCCGATCCATGTCTATTTGATATCGATGTAAAATAGTGTTTTATACGCAGCTGGCATTAATTGAAAAAAAGAAGAATGTTAACGAACTCATTTGGACTTTTATGTTGTATGGTGTAAAAAACATCGTTGTTTAGCAAATTGTTGTTGTTAATTGACAAATGAAATCACAATCACATCACAATAAAAAACAATTAGTTTTTCACTGAGTACTGAGTAGTATGCTGTTTAGTGAATAAGTGCGTAGTTCAGATTATTAGGAATGTGTGTTGTGTTCATTTTACGTAGAGATATTTTTTAACTGTAAACGAATAGAATCTAAATAGATATCTAAAAAAATGCTTCGAAATGAAATCTGAAGAAATTAATGTTTAAATATTTTTGACTTATAAAATATTAAAAGAACAAAAGTTTTTGGAAGAAATAGAAGATTAGAAGAAAATAGTCATGGAACAATAACGAACGGGTGCATTTTTATAGTTCCTGATCAGAAGAAATTGTTATGTTGGTTTTGGACGATACTTCAAATCGTACCAAAATAACAATCAACTAGATTTAATTAAAATTTTTCTTTTTTGTAAGTATGTTCGCATTTTTAATCATGTCTTATAGTAGCCGTATTCGAATTGACTGAAGTAACTGAAACAACCGAAAAATTGTATGTAGAGTTGATGTTTTTTCAGTCCAATCGAACGCATCTAGCTTAAGTGATATTTAAACACTTTTGTTTATTTATAAGAAAATATAAACAGTAAATAATACGCATTGCTATCAAATTAAACCAATAAACGCAAAAATAAATATTCATATTCCTAAGGCATACTTAATTTATAAATTCCATAAATTTTTTTTGACACTTGTTTACGCAACAAATAAATAATATCATGTACATATATCGTTAATGAATTTAATTGTTTTCCTGTTTTCATCTTACCCAAAAAAAATAATGACATTGCACTCTTGCAATAAACTGCCAAGATCAGTATTCGGTATGTTATTATTTAGTAAGAAATATTTGAAAAAATGTTGAAAGTAAATGCATTCTATAAAATATTAAACAAAAACTTGTTTGTTATACTTGTTTTTAGTTTCACCATTTATGTAATTTATTTAAAAATCGTTACGTTTAGTCATGTTGTTATAAAAAAGTTTTTAAAAATAATGGTCTATCGATTTCCATTATTACGTTACCATTAATATATTTGTTAATGATGGCGTAATCAAAATCGATTGGGTTTTAATTATTATTCATAAGAATTACATTAATGAATGACGTAAATGTTTTACCGATAAATCACAAAAAGATGGTAGTTTTATCCCGTAATAACTTTGCGTACAAAAATTTTCTGAGCCAAAAAACATACGTTTAAAATTTCGTTAGATTATATTTAGTGATGTAACAATAGAAGTTAAATTACTTTGATGGTTAGTTCATTAATCTTATAAACAAAGCTATTGTGTTGCCCATATACATATTTTATGGTAGAAGTTTCCAATTAGGATCAAAACTATGGAACTATTACAAGGTAACCGTAATACATTTGAGTAGATACCTAGTTCATTAAATAAATTATTGTTTACTTCTTCCCATTTCTTTATTTTATGTAAAGGAAATAAAGCAGGTTGATTAGATCTTAAACTTCTTCGCGGGTCTCCCAATTTTTTTAAATTTTCTGTTTTATTTTCTTCACTTTAGTTTAGCATGTAGTCATGCCTAGGTAATTAGTTGTGTTTGAATATAACCACGAAGGAAGAACAATCACCAGACTAGTGTAAACATTTTTTTAGATTATAGAATTTGATTAAGATAGGTCAAGGGTGAAGAAATTTCGAGTCTACAATATTTCAGGAAATCTCAGTTGTATGAAATTACTAAAACCAACGACTGCAAATTCTCACAATCCAAAGTTATTATGAGAAAATCTAATGATACTGTCAAGAAAGACCTTCACAAAAGTAGTAAACAATATTCACAGTAACCGTCATATCACAATATTCTAGATGGTTCATGACTAGAATCACCAGTACATGATACAAATAAAATGACACCAAATAATAAAATTTTTGATCCGAACAGGCAAAAGAGTTTGATTGAAGTAGAGCAGACTGGTGTTACACAAATTATTGTGTGTTTATATTCATTTAAAACTTCAATTCATGATTAAACTGTTCTCAATAGCAAAATAAACAAAACAAATTTAACTGTAAGAGCCATCAAAAATTGAAATTATTGGTACAGTTGAATTATTGGACTAATTTTATTTTATCAATTAGTTAGACATGTTTAGACATTTTCTTTAAATACCTGAGAGGAAAATTCATCGGGTAATTCAGATGAGGGCATTGAGTTCCACAATTTGGCCACTCTATTAAAATAGTCGTTCTGGAAGGACACAGTTCTACAACGAGGTATTTGTACAAAAATGGATGGGATAACTCGGCAGCTCTTGTCTGTCGATTATACTGCGCACACGATGGAAGGATATTTTGAATTTCCTAGAATATGTTCGCAGTTTGAAGAAATAGAGGTTTAAAAAACAGTTGTTCGCTAGATACTTACCACATTGGTTGTTAACAAAAAGCTAATCAGTAAAGCTAAAAGTTACAACCCGATTGCCGAAGGCAAGTCATCAATAAATTGTCGTCATCAATTTTCGTATTGTTGAAGTCGTTTTTTACGCCTCAAGTCATTCTATAAGACAGATGTCACTTTAAATGACATTTATGTGGAGTTCTTTCAGGTTTTTGATGTACATCAATTTTTAACATGTCTGAAAGAACGGACAAACCACATGATTTTCATTATTGTTGTATTGGTAACAAAACAAAATATTTTCGATTTAAATTTACATTAAAATAATTGTGTAAACATAAAATATTTTTTCACTATACGCAGAATTTATGTTTAATTTTCTAAAATTCACCTAATAATCACAAAAAACTATCCACAAATAGTAAATTCAAAAAATGGCGTCACGTTTGTTATTGTTTTTATACGTGTGTGTTTGTATTAGTTTTTGCTGGAAGACGAATTTATCAAAAAATCTCAATTTCATAAAATTGATGTACATCAGAAAAAACATCAAAAATTTGGTCTGAAAGAACACGACCTTAGTCACCTCAATTTTTCATGTGACAATAATTTTTTCAAACGTATTTAATTGTTTTTGTGAAATTGAAGAACATAAAATGTAAGTTTTTTTTAGTTTTGGAGTTTTTTTGTTTCAGAATTTTTAGTTTTAGTAGTGACCGTTTTTATCGACTTCAATAATACCAATTTTTAAGCGACGTGACATGACTAGTCATGTCACCTGATGTGATACGACTTCAATAATCGGGGTGTTAATCATGACATACCTTAACCTGAAATATCCCATGACAATAGCAGTGAATTATCACTCACTAAAAAGGTTCTATCTTAGAGTTGCTGGCGGTTGAACTGTATTCAGTCAACGGTAGCATTCTTAATCTTAGTTATGGACTATGCCTCGATAATACATAGTATAGTAGAATTTTTTTGCCAGCGAACACAAAATTTGTTTGTTATGCGCATATTGTTTGCACATGCGCATATTGTTTGCACATTCAGTGTCTCGATTAAAATATTAAAAAAAACTATTGGGGTCTCATGGAAATGGACAAAAAAACGCATAAATTTAATAAATTACTATTGAAATCCAACCAATTATAATAGAAAACCAAAAACTAGTAAAAATATTAATGATTTTGTAGGCAATGTAACAAAATTTTGATAATTAAAAATAATTATAAAAAAAATAACGACGCCTATGGAAACAAATATCACAACAAACAAATGGTACGAACTAGAAGTAGAAATTTAACTAATATAATTGTTTTGAAAACAAATTTATCCCAAAATAAATAATACATTTCTGTTTTACTTTTTGTCTCATCTTTTATCTCTTGCTGCGTCCTATCTGTCAAAAATTCGCTGGCAAAAAAATTCTACTTATACGTTATTGTTTGCTCGAAGAAACTAGCCTGCAAACTCTGTATTTAGGATTTAATCAGTGAGGAAGACAGTGTTTCACATGATCAAGGAATATGCCAGTAGTTGGATTATTGGCAACTTAATTTTAGTTTTGTTTGTGCAGTTTTTTAAAAACAATTTCATTTTACGCTTTTATTTTTTACTTCACCGTTATTTTCAATTGTGTGTTCTAATGCAATCTATTGAAAAAAGAATTTTTTTTTTGTTGATTAAAAATTTAGCGTAGGATCTTACACCTAAATACAGATAAATGTTAATTCGTCATTTTGTGTAAGGGTCCACGTTTGTGATCCATACATCACAACCGGTCTAATCAATGTCTTGTATAACTTGAGTTTGGTGTTAGTTGACACATACGGTGATCCAAGGAGGGACTTAATTGAGTAGAAAGTTCGATTACCTGCAGCGATTCGAGCTTTTATATCTGTAAGTATGCTGTTGTTTGAGTCAAGCATTGATCCCAAATATTTAAAAGATTAAACTCCCTCAGTTCGTTCATCGCCGCACATCAAATCTTTCTTCTCAACCTCTCTTGAAACATTCATATGTTTGGTTTTATCGTTTTATCGTTCTATCGTCGATACCAGGTGCTTAATTGCGTTTTAATTTTGACAGCGCCACTTCGAATTCTTCTTTGGTTGCTTCGTTTGCACGTACCTTTGACGCACGAATAAGTGAATTGCAAAACATTGCAATGAGTCATTGCAATGTTTTAAAATGAGTTCATTCCCAAATTCTCTGCAATGAATATTTTTAGAGATGTTAAAATACCGTATTTTATTTTTTTTGTATAATACAGCGTATTATACATTGTATTATACAAAATAAAATACCGTATATTCTGTACAAAAGTGTAATACCCGAGATAACTTGTGAATGGTATGACAACAAAAAATTAATTCCATCATCATTTTGATTTACATCTAATTCATATTCTTCAAAATATCTGAATTTGGTTATCTCATATCTTATCGTTATTTTTAATAATAAAATCTAATAATAAAATCTATTTAACATCTGACTCTAATTCTTGTGGATGGATCTGATCAGCAAAACTATCCTGATGCTTGGTTTCAATTTGTTTCACCTTCATTCGCTGCCAGCTATTGTATTTATGTTTTTTATTAAATTGGTTCCTTACTATTTCCCATGGATAAACTGTTAGAGGTCTTAATCATGTTTGATAAAAACGTGTTTGCCGTCTCGTTGATTTGTAAGACAATTACGTTTGGTATGATTTAGGCTGCATTTCGAAAATGATGTTTCTGTTACAGTGAAAGGTGCAGAACAATGCAAAATAGCAGATGCTACATTCCAAAGAGCCACAAACTCTATTCCATCAAGTTTGTGTGCTTGTTGATATATCTGAACGTATAAGAGAAAAGGTCAACATGGTATCTGGGGCTACTCAAAGCTATTAAATTGAGTGACAAAGCAATGTTTCAAAATTTTGATTTGCTCCATTAAAAAATTTACTGTAACGGTTGCTTCTCAGCAAATATCGATTGTTGATATTTGTGTTCTGTTGATATTAGAACAATCTTAGTGCAACAGAAATTAAATTATTTAGAAACGCACACTGACAAGGAGTAAAAATAATTAATTTCCTCGGCGTCGTTTATATCTTATAGATGTAGTAGTTATATTTTCACTATAAACTGTTTAAATACTCCACGCAATTTTAGTAAAAGGGCTATTTGCTACTTCGCGCGTTATCAGAATAAAAAATATTTGTACAGTAAAATACCTTGTATTTTACAACGTTTTGGACAATACTGTATTTTACGTATAATACCGCGTATTATACAATGGTATTAAACACTTTTACATCACTAAATATTTTACACACTATCATCGCAGAAATATTGCAGAGTTCTGCAATAGTCTAATTGCGGCTTAAAACACCATCTTTGAGCAATTACCATGAAACCGTTAATAGCGTTGACAAAAGTCATGTTCGAAAATTTCCTCAAAATCGCTGCAAACCTGCGGGCTGTAGATGAGCAGTAATAGGATAGACACTGTGACGGTAGAAAAATAAGTGATTTTCAGAAATTTTTTTGACGGGGATATTCTAAAGCATATCACTTTTTTTTTATTTTATTCATTGTATATACAATATATTTTACAGACATTTTTATTGAAAAATAATAAATAATAACAAACTTATTGCTTTGCTGTAAGAAAGAAAACGGTAATTGGTCCCAAACCGCAAGAACCATATCGTATATACGTGAAACAAGAGCCGTGTTTTAATTATTTCTGTGAGGATATCGGCGAGTTCTACTTCTTCTACTGTAGCGTTAAGGAGCAAAAATCTTCATCTCACTTAGCGGAGCATGTGTTTCTGCGGAGTGAACACAATTTCTGTTTCTTTGAGATTTTTGCTGAGACTTTCCTGGCACATAGGTTATCAGCTAGGGGGCTTCGGGTGCTCTTTGTTTGCATTTTAATTTATGTTTTGCATGGTTAGTGACGTCTGATGCTTGCAATTGTACTTTTTAAGATAAAACACGCACTGAAACTTAAAAATTTTTTTTCCTTCTATTTCAAAAAATATTGTTTAATTCCAGATGAGTCTGAAAGTTTGAAGAGATTGGAATTCAAAGTTAACAATTAAAAAAAACGAAGATTTTAAAATACACAATGATGCTGCCATTGCATAATTCAAATGGGACTCCAACAGAATCACAAGGCCTAATTTTACCAAAAAAAATAACAAATCCATGCCTGGAATCAAATGAGCATCAAAATTTACATCGAGAAATATTATTTAATAACAAAATGTAAGTGATTTTTATCATATATAAGATAACAAAACTAACAAAAATAAAAATTTTTAACACATGTTGTTATTTCGCTAAGTGCCGACAGTACACACCTTTGAATTGATAAAAACTAACTAACGTAGGAAAATTATATTTTATTGTCACAATTAGAAACTTTCGTTTCGATTCGTTAAGAGTTAAGACAAAAGATAAGTAATGAAATTTTGTACCTCTCGACTACTAATTTTAAAACAACTTACCGACATGGAGGGGTCAAGTTTTGTTTATTGGTTAATTTTTTATCTATGTAGCGAACTTGCGTACTCCCTGCGCTTGACATACGAGTAAATTTGACATACCACTGGCCAAGGTGACATACCACAGGCCAACGTAGAACACGCGTTCTAAGGTGTTGATGAACGCTTTTTTAAAATTTTGTGGTTTGAACGCCCCCGTGAATATTGATTCGGGCAAAGCATTCCATTTGTACGATGTGCGGACAAAGAAATCCCTCTGCATTCTCTATGATAGTGAGTGATCTCTGTTGATGTCTGTGAACTGTTTGCACAAACCGATTGTTTTTTTTAAATAAGAAGTGTTGTGTAGTAGGAGTTACAAAATGTGTCACAACAACACATAGATACCTTTTAAGACGTAGGTCCCACAACAACATGCATCTTGAGGTATAGGTGGACGCTTTTTTTAAATCTTTGTGGATTGAAGGCACTCGAGACTATTGATTCGGGCAAAGCATTCCATGTGTACGATGTACGCACAAAGAAATCCCTTTGCATTCTAGTACTATGACAGTGAGTAATCTCGACAATCCGACCGCCCGCACAAACCGATTGACGAGTAAAACGGGGAAAAACATATGTCTGAGGCATTATGGACCTGATTTCATCCGAGCACTGCTGGTGACGATATTTATAAAAAACAACGAGATCAGCAACAGTGCGACGATGTTGTAGGGAATCAAGATCTAATGTTAAATCTCGATCACCAACAATTCATATAGCTCGCTTTTAAACAGAGTCTAAAAGAGCCAGGATAGTAACAGATGCAGCGCCCCAAACTTGACAACAATACTCCATACAGGGACGAATATAGGACTTATAAATGTGGCGTAATTGATGCGAAGTAAAATATTTTTTACATCTATTGAGAAGGCCCAGTTTTCTTGACGCGCTCTTTGCCATGGCCATTATATGATCGTTCCAGAGTAAGTCATTGGATATTGTGACTCCCAATAAACGAATGCTTTCACATTCGTCTATTTGGGCGTCACACATATTAATTGAAATATCGTTGGGAAACTCGGTCTTTGATCTGGAAACAATCAATAGCTGTGTTTTGATGGAATTAAAATTGACAAAATTTTTGTCACCCTAATCGGCGACTTTTTTTTAGGTCCTCGTTTACATTTATGGCAGCGTCTCCGGACGGGATTTATTCGAATATTTATTAAATTTTGAGTTTTGACTTTCTTTGGGAAAACTTGAATAACTTGGTGCAAACTGCACCAATATTCGTATATTTTACCTTAAAAGAAAGAAAATTGAAACTACTATAGGCTCCAAGAAATTAAAAAAAATGAGTGTCTTTATTTGTTCAAAATTTATGGTGTTGAAAATGGAAAAATTTAAAAAAAACGTGAATTTTTCGTATTTTTTCATCTTTTTTCGACTGTAACTTCCAGAATCCTTAACGGATTTTTACAAAATATAACTCAAAATGTTTGTTAGCATATTTACTATGCACTTGTTTTATTAATATATATAATTTGTTTGTTTTGTAAAATATGAGATCCAAAAACCGAAACAACATTTTTGATCACCGAAAAAATTGGTTTTTCGTGAATATCTCAAAAACAAGAGCTAACCAAAAAAATGAATATGATACTCGTGTAGATACTCAGAAGGTCTAAATCCATAAGAAAAGTTGGGTTTTATTCAGGGAGACAAAAAAAGTTCAAAATTTGTAAACTAGTGTGATCAGAATTTCCAATACTATACCTTTCGCTACATCGACACTAGTAATATCTGGCATTGTGGTAAGATAGAGATCTAAAAGAAAACTATTATCACCGCCATTGCGGGGAGTGGAAGTTGGGCTTTTAACAATTTGGAATAGGCCCCGAGACGCGGCAAAAATTTCTGCCAGTTTTCCACTATTGTCAACATCGTCGGTCGATTTGGAAAGTTCCAACCATGATTTGTTGTGGACGTTGAAGTCACCGGTAACGATAACTTCACAATTTGCTCTAATCTCGTCCACAATTTTTGTTAGTGAATTAAAAAAGTTTGGGTTACGTTTGTTGGGGGACCGGTATAAAGCTATTGTAAAAAAAGTAATTTCGGGAAGACAAATCTTTAAAACCATTGTATTGAAGCCATCACCGTGTAGTTCAAAATTTGGAAAGCGTGTATACGCAATACTCTCATGAATGAATGCGCAAACGCCCTGA
>CAVNZG010001320.1:0-20889 GCA_963693315.1 Diogma glabrata
GCTCTTACCACGGAATTTAACATGCAAAAAAATACAGCACATAGATTTTAAATATAATGTCCATTTAATTAAAAAACGATATTATTTTAGTAACAACAATTACAAAATCGTTTCCATCGAAGTTTCTCGGCGAATCGACCAACAAAAATCAGCAAGCATTGCTGCTGACCATTTTCCATTGTATCGTCTTTCAATATGCATAATATCCAGATGAAACCTTTCACTATGAATGCTCATCTGATACGGCACCGAGATTTTCCGGAAAGAAATCTAAATGCGAGTCCAAAAAATGAATTTTGAGTGACATATTGCATCCTAAAGCTTTATAAGCAGAAAGAACCTCTCGAATGATTTTTCGGTAGTTGTCAGCTTTTGTATTACCTAGAAAATTATGACACACTTTTACAAAAGCCACCCAAGCTTGTTTTTCAGCTTTGCTCAACTTCGAATTGAAAACTTCATCCCTCATAAGCTCTCGTATTTGCGGACCTACAAAAATCCCTTCTTTCAATTTCGCGTCACTGATTCGATGATTTTTGTTTTGAGATATTGAAAGCCTGCACTATCCTTGTACATAGCTTTCACTAAGTTCTTCATGAGCCCCAACTTTATATGAAGTGGTGGCAAAAAAATTTTGTCACTTGGCACTAGAGGTTCTTGAGATACATTTTTAAGTCCAGCTGCCAAGCTTTTTTTTTGCGGCCAAGTTTTCACTTTGTAATGTTTGTCTCTTGCGCGACTGTCCCACTCACATAAAAAATAGCAAAACTTCGTCCTTCGTCCTTGCAATCCAGTAAGTATAGCGACAACTTTTAAGTCAGCACAAATGTTCCATAGGTATTGAGAATATTTTATTTTTTCAAGTAATACCTCCAGATTTGCATAATTTTCTTTCATGTTTGTTGCATGTGCTAGAGGCACTGATGTGTATTTATTTTCATTGTGAAGTAAAACGGCTTTCAAACTAATCTTCGACGCATCAATAAAAAGTCTCCATTCGTCAAACTCAGTTCTTCAAGAAGCCCTGCAGCATCATTACAATATACTAAATCATTTTCTTTGGAAAAGTAACTCGTAAAATCTTCTTGTCTTGTGCGAAAATATGAGACTCTTGTACTTTTATCCAACAAATTTCACTGTTTCAATCTTGATCCGAGTAATTGAGCCGTAGATTTTGATAACCCAAGTCTCTAACGAGATCATTTAAATCAGGTTGTTTAAGAAAATAAGGTTCTTTTGATGGGCCTTGAAGATCCAGATAAAGCGTATGATGATGAAGATGTACAGGAAGAAATAGAACTCGATTGAGGCTGTAGACCAGAAGTATTTTTACTTTCCGTCTTCTCTCTGGAGCTACTGCTGGAGGAACTGCCTTCACCACCTGGTCTCTCTGCAGATACGATGTTTGGATATATAATCTTGTTTTTATTTTTTTTCGAGAATCCTCCTGTTGATGTCATGAATTTTGTGCAAAACTTAAAGTTTTTGATATAGAACGTAAACAATTAAAAGATAAGTTTTCAACTAACTGTTGTAAAGTCACAGTGTATACTGCGCAGGCGCATATGTACTACCATAGAAATCACTTTCGGCACTTTCCTTCTTTCTCTTATAACTAGCAAAAACCTATTTCGTATGTATATACATTGTTTATAATGTTAACGCATAAAACGAATTAAAAAAAACGAAATTTATGATATTTTGGAAAAAAATTCATATCGAAAAATCTAGACGTGATAGAAAAAATAGGCCATAGGGAACAGATTCAAAGCATCAAAATCTTCATACTTATGACATAATTTTTTGAGGGAGGTTTTTGTTGCAGACCAGTGTAATTAAATGCGTACGTGATCTGACAATATAAAAAGTTTACAACACAGCTTTATTTCAATTACTTTTGATACTGTGTTGTTTTACATTCACGGAAACCTTGGTGAGCCAATTTTATTGGTACTTGTTCGAATATTTTTTTAATAAAATTTTAATTTTTTATACATGGCATATTTTTTGTTAGTAAATGACTAAATAGCTTTTTCTCGTCAACAAAACCAAATGCCTGTCTGTAATTTGAGTATGTTTTGGGTAAAAGATTAAATATTTAAAAAACCAAACAAAAATGGTGCTTTTGGATTTCAAAATCCATGAAAATTAAATTGGTCATTTTTTTATGAAGCCTTCTTTATTAACTTGTTTTGACTTGTTAATATAATAATATAAAAACTTAATCTGCAACAATTTGACATATCCAACCATTCTTATTATTCATCAATGGATAAAATTATATCCACTCAAAAGCCTTCTCACAATACTTTTCCGTTTGACATATATAGATATAATATAATTTTTTCAACTATTATATAAAAACAATGGGCAGCGAAATCCGAAATTCGACGTCCACGCCGTGCTGCCTGGGTGATGTTGACAGAATTAGGTTGGTGTATTGGAGACAAGCAGAGTAAAAACTGCTTAGTCAATGACGCTACATCACGGCGAATCGGCGCCTTACAACCAAGCGTCTGTTCTCCTGGTGACCTTAATATGCAGAACGGACCCATTCACGACAATTTGGGTTGGGCCTAAGGTTAATACCCTAACCCCGAAAAAAACTAATATGTTAAATTTGGTTATCAGAAACAGAATAACAAACTCGGACAAAAAAACAGAATTTTACCTGGACGTGAAAAAGGACCAGACTACCAAATCAGAACGTGGAACGTGCGCAGCCTGAGCGCTCCTGATGCTCTTATAAGTCTGGAAACAGAGGCTGAGAGGTATAGGATGGATATTATTGCTCTACAAGAAATTAAACAGCCGATAATCGGAAAACAAGATTTGGATAGTCACTCTCTATACTGTAGTGGTCATACTTCTCGAAGAGAATTTGGTACTAGCTTTCTTGTTGGTGCACGCATACAAGAAGCCGTTATTGAAATTCATCCCGGTCAGTGAGAGAATCTGCTACCTACGTGTACGTGGTACATATAACAATATTTCTCTTATTGCCGTGCATGCACCAACTGAAGCTAAGACCGTCGACGAGAAGGATAATTTCTACATAGCACTGGAAGAGTTTATGAAACAAACGCCCACACGCGACTTCATTATGGTTCTTGGTGACTTTAATGGGCAGGTTGGAAGAGATATCTCTTATGGAAACGTGGTGGGTCCCAACAGCCTGCATTTGAATTCGAATGATAATGGTGAGAAAATGACTGAGTTTGCATTATCAAATAGTTTGATAATTGCCAGTCATAAACAGACTTGGGTCTCACCGAATGGAAACACTCGAAATCAAATTGATCACGTTCTAGTAACAGCACGTTTCTTTTCGAGCGTTCGGGATGTGCGATCCTTTAGAGGTGTATACATTGGAAGTGATCACTTCCTTGTATGTGCAACAATAAGGTTCCACTTCCCAAATCCAGGCATTCCAAGATTCAATCAACGGAAACGTTTTAGCATCTCATCATTAAAGAATGCTGAAACAGAAGAGAGATATCAAATCCATATTGCCGAAACATTGGATAAATCAGAAACCATTACTGGAGACGTGGATGAGTCATGGTGTTTGCTCAAAAATGCTGTTTTAAGCGCTGCTGAAGGAATACTTGGACGACCACAGAACCATTCCCAGAAGCCATGGATGGATCAAGCATGCCTTGACGCTATTCAATGCATTAGAGATTGCTATCTGAAGTCTCTACACGGACGCAATACCAGGTAATTAATTTTAAATGATTCCGAATAGAAACATTGAATGTGAAGAAATCTTGATGGTCGGGATTTTTTCCCACTTCTATTTCATAGTAGCCAATGGTATGGAAGTGGAAAGTTACCAGTTTAGAGTGATTACTGAAATCTTGATTAAGTAACAACTAAAGAGAAGAAAAGTTCTGTTGCGGAAAGACAACTTCATTGCCACCTGGAAACTTGGCTTTTACGCAGTTAATAGCAATGACGCAACAGATAAATTTGAATATGAATCAAAAACTGAATGTTGTACATGCCAATATGATACATTAAATGCAAATATGGTTTTAACTAAAGAAGAAATGAATCAAAGTTTAGTTGTGAATAAGAAAGAGATTAGTTTTAACATCAAACAACAAATGTCAGCATATAAGGAAGAAATCAGCCTCAACATAAATCAACAGATGGAAGTAGTCAACAATAACATGGCTGCAGCCAAGGAAGAAATCAATTTCAACGTCAAACAAATAAAAGACGAGAAATTTTTTTCAATCTCTACCACGTTACACAAGGAAGTAGCAAAATCTTTGGAACAGTGAAAATCGTCTAGCTACATTGATAATTGCGCTCATGGGAGAAGCAGCTGGAAAATTAAAGGCGGTGCTGAAAAAACCGCAGAAGTTAACTAGAGGTAATAAAAATTTTGGAACAAAAAAACGGCAGCGACCATAAAAGGGAGCTGTACAGGATTGAGATAAAAGATCGCTTACATTGAAATGGAGAATCTCTGCAGGACTGTTTCGCGGCAGTTGAACGGCTTGTACATTTAGCACACTCCAATACTCCAGCGAATTTTATGGAGAAGATGAAGGAGCTTTAACGGATGGTATCCGTGATCCTAAAATAAGAAAAACCGTAATTTTGTCGCCAAAAGAAACATTTACTAGAACAATTGCTTGAGCCTTTACAAACGAAACAACACAAGCCATTATAAAGCCATCTATTAAAATATGCCGGGCAGAGTTGACTGACGAAAACAATTATAAGGCAAGACCACGAAAGAATTTTAGAAGTAATAGAATTAGATGCGAGCTATGTGGAAAATTAGGTCACATTTCAATGGAATGCAGAGATATGAGAAGAAATCGAATAAGATCATCATAGCCCATGCAGCGGCGCAGGCTATGCAGATCCAACTGAAGAACGGGCGCAGGCTGAAGTGACCGATAAAGTACAGTCGCAGCAGATAAGTTACAACGAACCAGCCTAAAGGGGCGTAGGATGGCTCCCACAATCGATTATCTTCATCCATGTTTCGAAATCGACAGTTGAGTTACTGTTAGAACTAGTATTGATGGAAAAAGCTATGTACGGGATACGGCATATACGGAATTTCGGTATATACGGGATACGGCAACATAAACAATTTTCAGCACAGATGTTTTAGAATGTATTAATCGCAAGAAGGTATTAGAAGGTATTAATGGCGAGTATAAATGGCAAATTATGAATACTCACTTGCAACATGAAGTGGCTGTGCTATTATAGTGGATGAAGTCATCCTGGGAATGGAGTTCATGAGGCCAAATGAATTCGGTATTGATGCGGAGTATTCACGTACGGAGAGGAGTATTCACGTATGGAGAAGAGTATTCACGTATGGAAATGTTGAGCTGCCACTCCGATTTAATAGTGAAGATTCAAATTGTGTTCGTCGAATAATATTTGATCATAGCGAAATGCTACCACCCCAATCAGAAACAATCATTTAGGGAAAATTCATTTAGGGAAAGGTTCTGGGTCACCCAGGCTGTGGAATTGTGGAAGCCAACAAAAAACATCAAAATTACAAATAAGTCATAACAATGAAAACCTAAGTTATATCTAACGCACACTACAAAATACAAGTAAGGGTTTTAAATCTGTCAGATACACAGAAAACATTGAAAAAAGGATCGATCATAGGGCAATGCGAAAAGGTAGTTAAAATAATAAAATGCGAGCAGAAAAACATCAACAGCTCGATCAACAAGAAACAACAGCAGGCACAAAAGGAACTATTTGTGGAAAAATGGAAAGAAAGGCTTTCAGAAGAATAGAGCAACACGTCAATTGCTTGAGCGGCACAAGTCTGTATTCTGCAGAACACCTAGAGCAATGGTATATAGAACCAATATGCTGAAACATCGTATTCATATTGGAGCATAAAAGTCCATTCTACAAGCACCAAGGAGATTACCATTGGCTAAAAGAGAGGAAGCTGATAAAATGGTGAACCATTTGAAAGAAGCTGGTGTAATTGAACCTTTAGGCAGTCACTCACTTGTAGTGTTAGTTTGCAAGAAAGATGGGACTTTGAGATGTTGTGTTGACTACAGGAAACTAAACACATTTACTAAGATAGACCCATTGTTTGGATCGATGATTCACTGCATATATTATCGGGGTCAATATTGTTTTTAACATTGGATCTACAGAGCGGTTACTGGCAAGTGGAAGTTGCAGAGGAAGATCGGGAAAAACAGCGTTCAGTGTTTTGAACGGGCTATGGTAAGTTAATGTCATGCCATTTGAGCTATCCAACGCGCTCACAACTTTGGAGAGATTAATAGAGCAAGTACTAAAAGGTTTTCACTGGAAAACATGTCTTGTATATTTGGGTGACATCATCGTCATATGGCCAAAGACTTTGATGACCACTTGACCACCCAGCAGTGGGTGTAAAGTTGAGCTCCAAAAAATTTTCCATTTTCAAGGAAGAAGCATAGTATTTGGGGCAAAAAAATACGGCAAAGGTAATTCAAAAAGATTCTGACAAGTTTGAAGCAGTTATGATCTGACCAAAACGAAAAAGAACCTACATACGGAGCTGCATTGGATTGTGTACATACTACAGACGGTTTGTGTCAGGATTTTCCAACGTAGCTTACACACAGCTTTATGGCTTACACACAGCTCTAAAACTGACGAGGTTGGTAGACAGGCTGAGTTGTTTGCTCTTTATCACAATTTTACTCAAATAATAGACCTGCCAACCAGAGTTCCTGACATTCCTGGTCAAAGAAGTGATTTACTTGATTTATTTTTGACAAACGATCCATATCTGGTTCAATTTAAAATATCAGAACCATTGGGTGGTTCAGATCATAATTTGATCTCCACACAACTAAATATACAAATTCCAAAACAATTTAAAGCGAATCCTCGCAATGTTTGAGATTACAAAGCTGCGGATTGGCAAGGACTAAAAAGTTTTTTTAGATGTTTTCCTTGGAAACGCTATTGCCTTACCGGCCAAGACCCTGCATCAAATTTTTCTGAAACTGTAATTGATGGTATGCACAGATTCCTAATAAATTGATCATTCCGAAAACTGATCTATGGTTTTCTAGTAAATGCAAAAAAGCTATAAAAGTTAAAAAAAAAGGCTTTTCGAAAGTTTAATCAAAACAAAACCGATGAAAACCTTAGACAGTACCGTTAAGAGAGAAATTTATGTCGTAAGTTAATAGATGAAGAGCAACATCTATTTAATAGGAAAAAAGCATCTATATTCGCAGAACATCCGACTGGTTCACGCAATTTCTATAAAGTCGCAAAGGCTGTCCAAAGCAACTTTTGTAAATCTTCCCTACCGTCTCTTGTTAATAGAGATGTCCCTATCATTGATCCAAAAGAGAAAGCTAATTTGCTTGGGCATTATTTCTCTTTAAATTCTACTTTAAAAGAACCTAATTTCCAACCTAAACCTATTTCTAAAGTTTTTTATAAAATGAGGCGGATAATTTTTCGGAAAAACATTGTTCGAAAAATGCTTTTAAAAATCAATACTAACAAGGCAACAGGCCCTGATTTTATTCCTCCGATTATACTTAAAACATTTGCTAGGGAGCTAGCACCAATCCTCACAAAAATCTTCTATTTGTCATATAAGAAAGGAATTTTTCCTGAAGTTTGGAAAATGGCTAGTGTACAGCCAGTTTCAAAAAAGGGCAGTAAGACTGATCCTACGAATTACAGACCCATTTCAATTTTATCGGTAGTTGCTAAAATTTTTGAGAAATATGTCAATTTTAATTTAATGAGCTTCTTAGAATCTTCCAAATTAATTAATGAGAGACAATATGGATTTCGAAAAGGAAGAGCGACGGGAGATTTGCTGTCTTTTGTCACTCATATCTGGAACAAGTCGCTTGAAAACTTTGGAGAAACATTCGGTGTTGCTCTTGATATTTCCAAGGCATTTGACAAAGTTTGGCATAACAACCTTATATGCAAATTGAGATCCTATGGTTTAGACGAGCAGCTTATATCTTGGACACAGAGCTTTATATCTGATCGAAAATTTCGGGTCAATGTTGACGGTGTATCATCGAATACTTTTTCAACTAATGCAGGAGTTCCTCAGGGTTCCGCTTTGTCACCAACTCTTTTTCTTATCTATAGTAATGATTTGTTGTACTCAACGGTTCATCCTATACATAGTTTTGATGATGATAGCACGCTTCATGCGTCTCATGAAGCACCTAAACTATGTACACCCTTAGCGCTTAGTGAGTGTAGGTCAAAATTGATAGATTCCCTTAACACTGATCTTAAAACAATTATGGATTGGGGTATTGCTAACAGTGTTGAATTCAATACAAGCAAAACACAGGTTTGTCATTTTTCTAGAATAACGACACCCAATCCTTTTCCATTAACGTTTGGCCCTAAAAATCTTTTACAGAATGAGTCTGTCAGACTTCTAGGAGTTGAGATTGAAAATAATATGAAGTGGAATTCTCATATTTTTAATCTGGCTAAGAATGCTGTTCAAAAGTTAGGATTTTTGGGGCGATGTCGTAAGTTTTTCGATAGCGAACAACTTCTTTTAGTTTATAAATCTTTTATACGTCCCTGCATGGAACACTGTTCTCACATATGGGGTGGAGCTTACTTGAGTAGTCTCAACTGCCTTGATTCTGGACAGCGTAGAGCTATTAAACTCATTGGTAACCCAAGTCTTACTAACGGTTTTGATTCCTTGCAGCACAGAAGAAATGTTGCTGATTTGACTATATTTTATAAATATATTATGGATGAACGAGCTTCTGAAGAGATCAAATCGATTTTACCTAAATCATCAAACCTTTCGCGTCACACCAGAGCAAACATAGCAGCGCATCCCTTTACCGTTCAAATAATTAGGTGTAGAACTGTAGCCTTCCAACGTGACTTTTTCAACAGAGTCTCTCATCTTTGGAATGCCTTACCTTCCTGGGTTTTCCCTGATGAATTTAATCCTCAAGGCTTTAAAGTTAACGTTCATAAATTTCTCAGAGAATCTTAATTTGCATTCCATTCTTATCCCTAGTTGGCATGGTATCTTCGGATATTCAGAGACGTTAATTTATAATTTATTATAATTAACACTAAACATGCCTAACTTTGAATAAAAAAAAAAAAATGAGTTAGCTAGGAAATATAAGATATATGAATGGAATGAACCTCAATAACAAGAATTTGGAGCTCTGAAGGACATTATGTACGGCTCCAATTCTGTCCTATTATATACCTAATGTGCAGTTTATTTTCAATACTGATGCCAGTAATGTGGATATAGTATAGGAAGCAACCTGTTGCAGAATATGTGATAACTTGTGTCAAGAAAAGGTGATAGCTTATTTCTCCAAAATTCTATCCAAGCCGGAGCGGAATTATTGCGTGACATGAAATGAGTTATTGCACGGATTAAATGAAGCTATGATTGCAGGTCATAAGTTTTATATAGTATAAATATATATAATTATTTCTGGTAAGCACTTACTATAATATTGTTCATTATCCATAATTTTGGAGCATACATTTTTATGAATATTTAGTCGAAGAATATAAAACCCTGGCATAAAATATTGAAAGAATCGAAACTGTGATTACTAGTCACAAACAAATGAATAACAAAATGATAATTTCCATACCTAATAATCGTTTAATATTTCAAAATGTACATGGAATATATCTAGAAAGCATAAAATTTGCTGACAGTAAAAATAATTTAAAAAATAATAGACAAAAAAACATTTTTTATAATTCACTAGACCTTTTTGTGGAAGGGTAGTTGTATATATACAAACTTTGTATTTACCGTTCGAATGATAGATAAATATAAACGTAAGAAATATGTACATAAGATATGATTATAACTTATGACAAATTATGACCATGAGGTTTATTCGGTAGCCTGGACAGTTCATCAAATGCTAGGAATATAAATCCCAGTGAACACATGGCATAAATATGACATCACACGAAGGTCATACATATATGTGACCTTCGTGTTATGCCATAGTTATGTCATGTGTTCACTGGGATGCCTGGTTCTATAATTTATTATTCTTAAGTGACATAAATTTATGAATTAGAAGCATGTTATTTTATGAAAAATAGTTATATTTTGTTCTCTAATAAGTATACAAAATTTTTACAACAAAGTTATTTCTCTATTCCTTACTGGTCATGCTGCTTACCCGATATTCATAAAATTCTATGAACAATATTCATAATAGGCTCCATAGTGATTTTTAAAGTAGTATTCCTTATAAGTATATTACATGCCTGGCTTATTCAAGGTTGAAAATTAACGTAATTTAAGCATGGAATAAGATAAGATGGATTAAGATATACCCTACGAATCATAAAAGATACCAAGATTTTTATCCATATAGCTTTTGTCAAACATTTCCATAAATACTTCAATGGTCACGAATTTCATCTAAGAACTGACCATGGAGCATTAAAATGGCTACTCCAGTTCAAAAATCCAGAGGGACAAGTATCACGTTGGATCAAAAAATTACAGGCATACGATTTAGATATTGAGCATCGACAGGATACGCACATGGGAATGCTGATGCATTATCGAGACTACCCATGTGAAGTTGAATTGTAAGCATTACGGTCGACAAGAAACACTAAGGAGATCATCGTCAACGATGTCCGATTACTACAACTGTTACCTGATGATGCGTGGAAAGCTCAGATGGCAAGATAAAGCAATCCCTTACAGTGGTACCAAAAGGGATCCTTTATAGTGGTACGGGAAGCAATCCCTTACCAAACAACAACAGTTTCGAAAGAGCATCACAAAAGGACGAGTGTAGGTCATCTTTGGATCAATAAAACTTTTCTAAAAATACGACAATGGTTTTGCTGGTTAGGGAGTCTGCAATCAATTACGGAGTGGTGTCAGAAATGCGAAGTATGTACATCGGTTAAAAAATCCGCACGAAGAAGTCATGAGAAAATAAAGCAATACAATGTGGGTGCTCCATTTGAAAGAATCGCAATGGATGTAGTGTGATTATTTCCAATAACTGATAACCAAAACAAATATGTTCTGGTCAGCATAGAAGAAGTTATTTTTAAATCAGTTTTTTGCGAATAATGTTTTAAGTGGCATTTAATAGAAGTACTTTATGTTCATACTGGAAATTTCCACAATCAACCGTTGGAGCTTCTGAAGCTGTAGAAAGAATATTCTTGTTAGGAATATTGCTTTTTATATTGTTTTCTTTTGTTTGTGGAACAAGGTGTTGAATACTTAATATAACCAGGTGTTTGTCTTACTTATTAGTTATAGAATCCAGAAGGTGATTTTGGAGTAACGTTTATCGAATTGAGAGTTAGGTCAAGTTAAAGGAAGGTTGAAAACCATAAAATGTCCGCATCTGTTTTTATTGTTTAGTAAATTTTTTTATTTTTGATTAACGGGTTTGACAACTCCGCGTACTCCAGTCCCTGCTATTGACATATGGGTTAACGTGAGATATTACATACCACAATCAAAAGCAGTGAGATATCACTAACCAAGGTGACATCTTAGGGGTGGTGGCGAATGAACTGAATTCAGTCAACGGAAGCGCCCTCAATCTTAGCTGTGAAATAATTCTGGATGATGAGAAGTTATTGCTTCCTCGAAGAAACGAGCCGTCACATATAACTTTGTGTGGGCTTTAATCATTAAAAAAGACAGAAAAGAAAAGTGCGTCACAGGATCAAGGAATATGCCACCGGCTGGATTATTGCCAACTACATTTTTGTTTTGTTTCAGTAAGTTTTTGTACAAATTTGCTATTTACTTTTTAATTTTCTCTATTCTATCATAAAATATTTGCCTATGTCATATTTTGTCAGTGATAGGATTTATTGTTTAGCTATCCATTCTTTAACAAAAAATATAAAAAACAAAAAAGAAAGATTTACGCCCATCAATACCTTTGAACGTATGTTGTTGTGGGACCTTGGTCTTAAAACGGTTTTTATGTGTTGTTGTGACACATATTATAATTCCTATTACACAACACATTTTATTAAAAAAACTTCCCTTTTCTCAACACGAAAATAACGCTAATAAAAAAAACGTAAAAAAAAGGTACTTTATGAAATCCCCTAAAAATATAAGTAATTTTTTATCAATGTAATATTTTTATAAAGTATCATTATCATTGGCGTAACTAAGAAATTCCATGGTGGGCCTGTCCCCTAATATTGTTGAGTAAAATAATAAAAGTGCCCAAATGCATTTTTTTAAAACATAACGGGAGGCACTACTTGAGGTTAATTTTCAAATTTACGTTCATTTATATATTTTTTCCTAGTGCATTGTGCAATGTGTTATTTAAGTTAAGTTCTCTAGATATATTTTTCTCTTTGTTCTACATTTGGGAGCAAAGAGCGTCTACAAGAGTGAACCTTTTGACTCTATTTGAGGCAATCGCTTTTAACTTTCCCCATTTCTCGCCAATTTGTTTCGCTTCTACAAGCACTGTTTCCTTCCAACTCATTGCTGGTCTTCGCACCCTTCTTTTACCTTGTGGATTCCACTCTAGGGACATCACTGTAACATCTTCGGGTGGTTTTCTCAGTATGTGTCTTATCCATCTCCATCTTTAGGTATATATTTGTGTGAATAATAAAATATAAAAATTAAAGAAAAAAGATACAGGTATGTTTTGCAATCCGAAATCTTTTTTTATTTTCTCTTAAGAAAAATGATTATGTTTCATGTCGAACTCACACGATTGAATTCACACTCATCAGAGACACCCCCTTGTTAAATTCCTGGTGTCTTACACACTTAGTCACAGCAGCGATGATGAAACAACATGTTTTATTTTCATGTTCAGATGATTTCTAAATTGAAACTACATCATCTAACATTTACTTAAATAGAATCTTTCATCTTTGTTTATATATCCAGTAATTACACATACCGATTACACTACAATCCCGACACAATAATTTTCTAAAGGAGATTTCCTAAGAGAAAATGAAAAATTGATTTCGAATTGCAAAATTCAAGTGAATTCCAATAGTTCCTCAAGCTTTAATCACTCAAAAAAATCTTCCCAAATTAACATTTTCCTAATGTTGTCTATATGTAAAACCATATACGGCAATAAATTGAGCGTGTGTCAGATATTATTTTCGCGTTGATTGGCAACAATTACTAATTACTCTAAACTCGTGGTTGACAAATAAAAATAAATAAAAATCATAAAAATATATACATTTTTGTCAGTGTAATATTTTTATAAAGCCTTTCTTAGTACCTTTCAAAACTAAAAAAATTATAAAATCAGTTAACCCGTTTGAGCACAATTTAACTTTAAACTTTACGCGTTTCTAAGAACCAATTATATGAACAACGATGGATAGAAAAAAATCCAAGAATAAACTTCATCTTCATCCGAAAATTTTATTTTTCGTCGATTGTATGAAAACGGATAGAATTTTTTGTATTTTTGTTTTTATTGCATTTTTATAGGAGTAAGTTTTCTTTTGCTTTTCTGTTTGTTATAAAAAAAAATTATTTGAAATCTTAAATTAGTTATATTAAAATTATATTAAAAATATTATTTATTTTACTATTAATTTATATCAAAAAACAAATTTTAGAAAGGAGGGGTGGGGGCGTAGGAATTTTTTGCTTACATTTTTGAACATAACTCGCTTTTGAACATAACTAAACATAACTCGCTTTGAACATAACTCGCATAACTGCGCTTTTTAAAATTACAAAACAAATTGTTTTGGACAAGAAAAAAGGTAGGAAAAAAACGCTCGTTTTTGGCAATATCTAAAAAACTAGGCAGTCGAAAAATCAATGAAATTTTTTTGAAAATATTTTGATCTTTTCCGATTTTTCTAAACCAAACTCGATTCCTTAAAAAAACTTTTGTTTTACAATCTCCTTATCTATGTTCATAAAATATAGCTGAAAACTGTGAACACTCAGTATCGGCGTGGTGATTCGATTTTCCATCTATGCTTTTATTATTGTAAATAAACGTTAATTACTAGTTCCAGCTGAATATTCTAAAGCAATGTTTACATAATAAGGGGATCATGTAATTTTATTATTAATTTTATTCATATACTATGGTATTATTAGAGAGGTTAGAATTAGTTAACACATATATCAAGTCATTAGTTTTCTTTTTTAGCAACTATAATTTAAGATATGAATTTTTGTAAACTTTTGTTAACTAAACCTATTTTGTATAACTTTAAGGAAAATTATTTCCAACATTTTGTAGGTAAATAATAAAAAGGGATTAGCTTTAGAATTAACTATAATGGATATCAAATCCAATTAGAATGCAAAATTATTATCTATGCAACAATTAACAAAAAAAAATACTTTCACCACAAACCTGTTCAGTTTCTCCAATCAAAAAATTGAGACTTTGACCACCAATACAATCTTTCTTCTTCAGTAGAACTGAAATAATTTCCTCCATAAATTTTATTTGTTTTCGATAATGAATTAAATCTGAATCCTATGACAAAAACTTGAAACACACTTGTTAACATAATAAATCAATTACAGTTCTTTTCAACAAATTTATAACGGGTTACAAAGTTCATGGTTGTTGGGCTGCTATTCACAATAGAACGAAGGCAATACGGTATCCGACAAGTACGATATACAGGTTTACCTTCCTATGTTCCACATGTCTGTTTTCGATTTATTTTGCCTATGTTCCATATGTTTGGAGGAGTACTTTAAATTTCAAAGGCGATCGAAGTATAGCATGATAACCTTATATGCAAGTTTAGATATTATGGTATAAAAGACCAACTTATATCATAGTTTCAAAGCATTGCATTCGGTAAACATGTTCAGGTCAATGTTGACGGGGTTTTATTTGAGGCACTTACAACCAATGCTGAAGTTCCTCATGGATCAGTTGTATCTTCTTCTTATTTATGTTAATCACTTGCTAAATTTTACTGTTCATCTAATCCATACTGTTCATCTAATCCGTTTAACGACATCATTCAAGAAGATTATATCTAATTTGAAAGGTTTTTGAACAAGCCTCTTAATACAATAATTGATTGCGGTCCTTCTATTCAAAGCGAGCAAAACTCAAGTTGATCATTTTACTAAATTATCAACTCGTTCTCAATTTTTATTGATGTTTATGGTGAAGATCTTGAAATTTATCGGACTTTTCTGAGTTGAAGTAGACAAAAATATGAAATGAAATTTTAATATTTTTAACCTCGTAAAAACGCAGTTTACGTAGACCAGAACCCCGATTATGGAATGCGAAAGCGATAATAGCTCAATTTTTAGCGTAACTGTATTTGTAATGATAATCGTCTAAAATCATTTAGTTTTTGTAAAACTACTACGATCGTATAAATTATTTTTAAACAAAAATTCGTTCGACATTGAATTGTTTGTTTTAGTTTCACAAATGGTTTTCGTAATTATTTAAATAATTACTATAATTATCGTTATTTAATAACTATTGTAGGAGTCATGTAAAATTCTTTGGTGGTTCTGAAAGTGTGATGCAATGTTTTCTTTCGGGAAGGTTATCTAGATACATACATGATTATATCTGGCGACGAAGATTTGTTTAGGTTGTATCTATTTTCAATTGATGTTAGCCTTAGAGTTCATATAGATGTGGCGTAGTTTAAAGTGCTTGTCCAAATGGTTTTAGTGATACTTTGATTTTTGTCTTGACCCTATAATGCTCTGTCAGTAGTTTTACTGTATTATTCGTATTTTTCTTAACCAACCAAACCAACAAGATAAACCAATTTGAGAGCTACTTAATACACAATAAAACACAATGAAATAATCTACAAATAAATTAAAAACTATATATAACAGTCTTTTTGTTTCAGTTAATTATTCCATTTAACAAAAGTCATATTCATACAACATATAAACAAATCCTGCAAGATTTGTTGCATCTTATGCACCTTTGCTACATAAGCGATATGAAAACATTACCTCGAGAGGTAATATTTATTTGACAGCTAAAAGTGAAAACTAATGCCCACTTAAAATATCCACAAGATATTGGTCTACTGTCATTTATTACTTTTTATTTTAATTACTAATACAATTACGGAAATTTGTATGTTTGTACACAATATTTTTTAAAAGCACCGTGCTTTCAACGTATGTCGCATTCCATAATCGGGGTCCAGGACGGAAAGTGTTTAACTAAGGCGAGTACTGTTTGTTTGTTAAACCGTTCATTCAACAGCCGCTTTCGGATGTCGTTCTGGCTATTAAGTGTTCATTTCATCTCCTCGTTACTTACCGCTGGTAACTAAAATATGAGTCATGCTAAGAATTGAGTGAGAAATCAGGAATTGTTGGGCTTGAAGTTACCACTTTCATCCGGGAAAAATCGATAAATATGATAATTAAAAAGAGAATAACAAACCCAGAAAACAAATCAATATTTTCCCTGGACGTGAAAAATTACCGAGTTGCTGAATCCGAACGTGGAACAGGAACGGAAAGAACAGAGGCTGTAGTGTATATAATGGATATAACTGTTCTGCATAAAATTAAGCACCTAATAATCGGTAAACAAGATCTGGATAGCCACTCTGTATACTTTAGTGGTCATCCTTCTTGAGGAGACACTTTCTAAAAATCACTCAAAGAGGTTATGATGTTAATGATATGAGATATATCTTATGGTAATGTGGTTTGTACCAAAACCCTACCTTTGAATTCACGTTATAATGGAAAGACTTGATTGATTGAATTAACATTATCAAATATTTTGATAGCTGTTAAAACTTTCTTTCCGCATCGATCGATTCATCCATAAAGAGACTAAGTTTTCACCGAATTGGAACAATCGAAATCATAGTGATCGTTTTTTTCGAGTGATATGAAAGCCAATTGTGTAGATGTGCATACATTAGAACCTTTCACTTCCTTGTATGTTCTAAATTAAGGTTTCACTTACTAAATTTAGACCCATTCTAGAGTTCATCCCATCATAGAGTACATCCCATCACTAAAGAATCACATAAAGTACATCACATTACTAAAGAATGCTGTAACCGAAACCAGATATTTAAACCGCATAGCCGGCACATTTGTTATAAACTATCTATAGATACGTCACTATTTCCTGGTATATATTCAAATATGCTTCAGAGTAAATAATCGGATAGCAAGAAAAATCGTTCCAGTTCTCTGGAAAGATCATAAATCGTTTGACGCTTTCCAATACAAAAGAGATTGTTAAATGAAATGTCTACAAGGGTGAAACACCAGGCCCACAAAGAAGAACAATAAACTGGAAGCCCTAAAATCATGTCAAAAAATTGAAGTTCATTTAGGCTGAAACTAATCCATACCGAATTACTCTTCTCTGCATAGCATATAAGATCTTTTCCACGTTTAACTGAACAACGGTTTTGAGAATAGCAAGTCGGTATTACTGTTAACTTTTCTCGCTAAGAATGATTTCGCAAAAATATCGTTGGAAAAAATTCAAGCCGGCGTATGGTTCTCTCATACGGCAAACTTCATGAGCTGCTTTAAATTCATTGTGAAGTTCTGGTAAACTGGTGTCACTATGCAAAACGACAGTATTTATCTCTCAATTCTGAGTACGCATAGGGAAAGAAATATCAAAGTATTCAAAGTTGACTTCGGTTTGACAGCGACTGAGAACGAATTGGAGCAGTTGAATCCTTTAAATATTTGGAATCATTGCTTGACTTGAAGAACAGCGAACTAACAGATATTGCTAGAATTGCTGCAGGTGATGGAACATTCTACTCAAATAAATTTTTCCAATTAAATCACCGTTGGTGTCAACCAACACCAAACTCAGGTTACATAAGACTTTGATTAGAGCGAAAGTCAAGGATGAGACATAAACGTCACTGTTTACCCAATCTGACGAATCACATTAATCTGTATTTGAGTGAAAGATCCTACGTTACATATTTGGTCCATTTAAGACAGGTGATGGAGAGTATAGGACTCGATATAACTCTGAAATCAGGCACCTTCTAGAGAGTATTGATATAATAGATTGTATCAATCCCAATACGATTGCTTAGTTTAGTCATGTTCAACGGTCCGCTGTACAATCTGGAATGATTACAGAAATAAACATTAGTTTCCCAGAGAATTAGTGAGAGTGAGGTAGATCACGACAATGGGAGGCGGATATATTGAACGACCATAAAAAATCGGCTTCCATGTTGATTATACCGATGTTGCGAAAGACCGCAGTTAAAATTCGGAGTTGAGTACTTTAGCAACGCTCCTACATGGAGCATAAACGCCATAAAAATAAACATGTAAAATTATACAAAATAACGACAAAGCATTTCTTTGAATTTTTGCTTAACAGTTTGCAAAACAATTTTTTAAGCAATCCTGGTAAGGTTTCAGTGTATGAGTTCTAGTGAGTAAGTCCACAATAACAATTATTAATTTAGTTTAATATCGTATAGGGATTGACTTTTTATATGTCGAACCAATGCGATCCGTGCCTCTTACTGTTTAAATGAAGGCTTTTGTTCAAATTGATATCAAAAAAGTATTATCAGATAATACGATTAGTTGACCAAACATTGTGATATATATTTTAATAATAAAAATTGTTGATTTGGTATATAGCCTATTTAATTGACAAATATTATAACAAACAAAAATATTTTACATAAAAACTTTTACACGTTTCGACGCTTTTCGCATCATTTTCAAAAAGTTTATTAAGAAACAGAAAAATTTTAATTTTTCATCTATAAAATGATGCTAATACTTATATGCCAATTAAAAATATTGCTAAATCTAAATTAGAAAAAGACATGAATGAAATGATTATGTGTTGGCAGAAAGAAGGTAGGATAACTGGTTTTGATGGAAAAAAGTTACGTTGCCATAATAGTATTACTGTATGGACTTGTAAAAGTGCATAAACTTAACCGATCTCTACGGCTTATTGTTAATTGTATAGGTACTGTGACTTATGATCTATCAAAATTTTTATCGGATGCCTTAAATGAGGTCTACAACTTTTATTAAAAATGCTGAAGATTTTAAAGAAAAAATTAAAAACATCTATTTGCCTCCAGGATTTTCTCTTATTTCTTTAGACGTTGTTTCACTTTGTACTAGTCATGAAGCTGTTATTAATACAGATTGTAAAAAGTGGAGTCTATTAAGAAAGAAAATAAGTTGAAGTTGAAAAGATAATTTCATTGATTCTTTGATATTGGTTTTAAATAAATTGTGAATTTACCTTGGATGGGAAATGTTATCGTCAAATTTTTGGATGTCCTATGGGTTTCAGCAGCAGCTAATCTTGTTATGAAACTTCTAGGAGATATTTTAAATCAATGTGATATTAAACCACCGTTCTTTTTTAAATATTGCGATTATATTATTCTTAAAGAGTTTAATTAGATTATGATAAAAATATTAAATTTACTTTTGAAATTGAAGCTGATAATCAATTGCCTTTTTTGGATCTTATTATTATCCATAATAATGATGGCTCTTTAAGTACTGATTGGTATCATAAACAAAGTTGGTCCGGTAGATATTTAAATTTTGCGTCGTGGCTTCCTATGAATTATAAGAAAAATGCAGTTTCTTTTGGCTGAAAAAGTTATACGTCTTACAGATTTGAAATTTCACCACACAAACTTTAAAATGTTAACTGATATTCTTCTTTCATATGGCTACCCTTTTTTCATAAAACGTATATTAAAGATGCTATTTTTAAAAATGCTGTTCAAGGAGCTACAACACATGATAATACTTTTGTTCCAGTTTTGAAAATAAGTCTGAAGAAAGAAAAAAGAAATTTGTTTCGATTCCATATGTCAAAAATTTATTTGTAAAAATTAGCTGCTTGTTAAAACAGTACAATATTAATACTGTTGGTTCACCGTCCTCAAATTTTCACAGTCAATTTTTTTCCAGTCTACAGGATAAGTAATGTTGTTTACCAAACTTTTTATGATTGTCCTGCAACTTATACAGTTAGTAGTACGAACTTTTAAAAAAAACGGATTTATCAACATAATAAATATGGCTTATTAAATAATGATAGTGGTGTTGGCGCTTTGTCAATGCATTTAGGATTAGCTAAACATCTAATAACTATGGACAATGTTAGAATTTTAGAGAGGGAGAGTAATTTTACCAAGTTGCAAATGTTGAAAATGCTCCACATTAAAAAAAGTTCTACCTAGCTCTTTAAAACAAACAAACGGATTCTAATTATATTCATAATTATTACAACTCAATTTTAAATTAAATTATATGACAGCGAAAATCTAAGGAACGTTTAGTTTTTCAGTAAAGTTTTTATTTTTCAACTTTTCCTTTGTTTAAATTTTTTTTTCTATCAAACTTTTTCTGTGTTTCTTTATAAACTTTTTGAAAATGATGCGAAAAGTGTCCGTCCAATCGCGTTAAAAATTTTATTTAAAATATTGTTTCCTAAAATATTTGTCAATTTAATAGGCTATATATGAAATAAACAATTTTTTATTATTAAAATAATATAACCTTAATTTATTTATTATATATATGTTTACATATATATATATATATATATATATATATATATATATATATATATATATATATATATATATATATATATATTATATATACATATATATCTATCTATCTATCTATATATATATATATATATATATAAATATATATATATATATATATATATATATATATATATATATATATTATATATATATATTATATATATATATATATATATATTATATATATATATATATATATATATATATATATTATATATATATATATATATATATATATATATATATATATATATATATATATATATATATTTATATATAATAAATATA